>CAJNOP010002155.1:4072-19689 GCA_905250075.1 Rotaria sp. Silwood1 | reverse complement strand
TTCTTATAATTACCTTTACCATAAAAACGGAAACGCTCTGGTGGTATGTGAGACCCTGCATCAGCTGTAACAACTGGAAAGGGATTTAATAACAGTACATAGCACATAATTAAGCAGCCATGTTTACCACTGTAACGGGTTGCATATTTAGCCGAAGACGTAAAATACATAGCTTTTCCATACCACCCATCGTCTAAAGTTCCCATGGCTGCAAAGCCATTGGACAAAAGACTTGGCAAAACCGTTCTTTTGCATCCATGCCACATGCGTGCAATACGTAAGCAACGATTATGTGAGACTTGTTCACATAATGTATCCAGACGTCCCAAGACCTGCTCACGTTCTTTTCGACAGTTTTCGTGATCGAGTTTTGGCTGAAATTCTGGCTGGTTTTGGCGATTCTCTACGATCTCTATTTGTCCAAGAAAATTTCGATAAAGGCCAGAATTAAACACAAATTCAATTTTATGAACTTTGTAGCCTGTAGGCAAATTTCCGAGCCAGTTATAAATTCGCGATACAATTTCAGGATGCGCTTGTCTAGTAAGCTGACAGCTGGATACATTGGAGTAGGTGACTGTATCCGATGTTAGCTCATTCATAGGCAACAGAGGAGTGAAGTCACCTTCGAACTCTTCATGAAATTTTTTCTTTATCTTAGTTATGGCAGATACATTTGATGCTGAGAATGAAGAACACTCGTTTCTTAATCTGTCAATGCCTTTTAGAATCAAATTTCGGTGTAAAACAGAAGTTACGCCCACATTTTCTAGCACTTCGTGGTCGACTTCATCTAGTAAGATTTCACCGTCAATACCATGAGTGCGAAAATCTTCAGAGTAATCTTTATTAATCTTCGTCAGAGAACGTAGCCATTGACAGACTTCATCAACATTCCAATGCTTTGCATCAGTAGGTAACGCTAAACATAAACAAAACGACTTGGAATTCAATGATCTTTTTAACAAATGTGCGTGCGACGCTCTCGAGATTTAAGTATTTAGCCGTGCTGGGTGCTATGTAACAGTTTTGAAGGGAAGTGTCGAAATTCTTAGAAAAAGACAAGATCTCGTGCTGAAAATTGAGACTGCTAAGGTCTACTTATCGATTTCGTGTCATATGCGTAGCAACGGGATTGACGTCACAGAATGCATTTTTTCATATTTCGCGACCGATGATTTAACACTTGATCAGTGTGCGCGCATGCAGTAAGTAAGCATTAATGAGTGGGTAAGTTCGTCATCGATGGATGAATAGACGTGGATGATTTTTAAATCGAGTATAGATGGGGTCGTGATTTTCAAAAGTTGAGACGTGAGCATGACAGAAAAGAAGTAGACAGATGGAATGCACCAGTACAGAGTGTCTATCAACGCACATCTGCACTACCACTCATATTTTAACTAAAGTCCGCATTCATTTGGTGTTAGTTTCGAGCTTCTCACTCCGTAAGTGTAACAGCTTCCAAGTTCTGGTTTCCATTTTAGCTCAAAAACGCATATGCGATACAGTTTCTGTTTCGTGAAGAAATTTGATAGTATTGCAGTTTGAAATAGAACAGTAGAATTTAATATTCTACGCACTATGGAAGATCATGCGGTGTTTGCACAAAATTCTATCCCTAGATGAATGCATTGGCTTTTTAGTAGAGTGAATCTTTTGGATTGCTTTCAAAAGTTCCGTAAAACCACTATCCCTACTTTGGAGAACTAAATTGAACTTACTCGTGTTTTCGTCATTAAAGGTGATGAAATTGTGCAAGTCCGTTTTTTCATTGGACAATCTCACATATTGCCGTTCTGTGGAGCTCAACTCTAATTCAATAATTTTTTCTGCAGTTTTGCGATCATATTCAAATACCATGCACTCATTCTTAAAGCCCATTTTTCGCAAATCTTTTATCAACCGTGCACCTGCATTGTGGCTTGATGATTCATTCATCCTGCACATGTTTGTCACAATGCGAAATGTGCTTCGATCTTTTAAGCGCTCTCCAAATGGGGACCGAAGAAATGATACAGTACTTTCTGTGGATGACTTACAAATAAAATGAATATTCCTCTTCAGCTCGTGGGCTGCGGCATATTCCATATGTGGTTTAATTTCCCAAGTAGGATCAAATATCTTGTCGTCAATCCAGAGTACAGACCGTGTAGACAAGCCTAACTCCACTTGACGTAAGTAAATAATATGGCGTCTGTCGTGACAGTCTACAACACGATTCAAAACGAGAAATGCTGAGTTTGGTAAAAATAAAACCTCATCTTCTTCTGCAAAGTTTGAAAATGGCCTAATACTACGACCAGTAAATGAGTAGATTATGAAAGATGTATTTCGGTATTTAAAGTGATCATTGATTTTTCCTTTTTCGTTCTTTAGTGTACTAGAAAACTGAGTCCATATAATCACAGCACCGGGCTTGTAACAACCTAATTCGTCGAATGTTAACTGACAACATCGCACGACCAGACCCCAATAATATGGGATATACGAGAGAGCTCTTATTAAATAGTAGACAATAATTGATACGTCACTCAATTCTTGTTGTGTTTGTTCATTGAGGTCTACTTTGTTTGCGCGTCGTATAATTAAGGTGGCAGACCGATTACAAGTTTCACCGTGCCCCCCAGTATAGATCGAAATCGCCAATCCTGCTGCTAAAGATTCATCCTGAGATAAACCTTTCTTTATAAAATATGGAGCTGAATCAGCAGCACGTTTATGATGTACTTGCGTTTCATGTGATCCGTATTCGCACTGACGGCATACTTTTCTAAGCTTTTCTAGTGATGTCTTTTCTTTTGCGTCATCAAAAACAGTGTCAATAAGGTTGTCTTCATAGGCGAAATGTCCATTGTGCTCTAATTTTACATGTTCCAGTATAAATTCAATATCTTCACATTTCATAGCGGCCAAAATTGCCGGAATACCACTCTCTTCCTCGGCCGTTTCTGCATAGGAATCAATAATATGCTTCAGCTTGTCCAAAGGCTTTATATCTTGCACATTACCAACTAATATCATGTAACAGTCATGTGTCAAACGCATACATGGGTCAGCTGTCTGGGGATTAAAGCTGCATAAATCTTTAATGATCTCCTTGACCGATCGTGACATATTCGTGTTATTCCGCTAAAACATTCATAAATATAATAAACTTTATTTATATGACATCGGTAAATTTTCTGCCATTGCCGCTGATTGCTTTGCGACATAGCACAAATTATATTTCAAACCTTGAACGACAATTTTTCACATGCACCAGGGATGTATCGATTCTTGGAGCGTTATGTCAAAAGTGAGAATTTTTCGCTACTGTAATTGGTACTCTATCCTGATTGTATGCATCGATCATATCCAATCTTTCTTGCTCTATCTGACATACGCGTCAAAAATATTGGGATGAGTTTCCTAGCAAAATCGTTCCTATGTGAAAATTATAAGAAAGCCCCCGTTAATTATATGTCAAAAGAAAGGTAACGGATTTCCGTATGTACCTAGACAACAGTTTTACTTATAATAGTGATTTTCTTACTGATTTAATCGTAAATATGGTGAAGAGTATATAGGACAGAGAAAGCATGGGATACAAAGTAATTGATGGCTGGGTGTGGGTGTGGATGAGAGTGTGGGTCTAGTTTTCCTCTTTACTCACACCGATATCCTACAAGGTGGCTATCAATTACTTTGTATCCTATATTTGCTATGTCGTATATACCCTTTATCATATTTATGATTAAATCAGTAAGGAAAATCACTATTATTGGCATAGCTATTGTCTATGTAGATGCTAAAATCAGTTATCTATATATATATATAATTATCGGAAGTTTTCTTATGATCTTCAAATAGGGTCGATTTTGTTAGGAGATCCACTTCCTTTCTTTACCTCTATCCAACGAGAGTAGGTTGCTATCGTGAATGACTATTTAGAAACAGATGCGATCGAAAATATCAATCGTTTGCTGAACTGTTTACAACCATCATATATGATCGACTATAATACGATTCAGCTAGAGTTTATAGTTATTGAGTATCTACAATATATGCTAAAGGCATTTTTCAAGCTGATCATTTATGGCGGTCGGAATTCATCTTAAGTGTTCGTTTATAGCAACAAGAAACGGATTCAGAAACACTCTCAGTTTATCATCGTAATTAATCGATAAACGATCGTGTGCATTGGATGATAATTGATTGCAGTATACATAGTTGCGTTTCTAGTTTTTCAGATCGATCTCTCTCGGTTCGGTCTTCGTCCTAATAAGCGCAATTTGATCTTATTCTTGCTAACCAGAGTAGAGATGCGAGCTTGGGTCGTCATCAATGCTATGTTGATGGGAATAAATCTGTATGTAGATGGCTCAGATTCGTTGACACCTGCTCTTTCGTAGTGTATACAGTCTCTAAATAGTTTGCCGTCTCAAGAAGTGATAAATGTCATTATCTAACTGTTCTTGGATATAAGACACACATGCCGTTATGTAGCTCTGACCACTTCTCTATGAGCTTGTTCCTGAAAGTTGATCAGTACAGAGTTACTAGTCGACATGAACCCGAGACGGGTACCTATTTCAAATGAAACTCACAGATAAACTCTACTGTCGAAGCTGCACCTCCAATGTTAGGGTTGGGTGTGGGTTTGGGTATGCGCGTGTGCGTATGTATTCGTTCCTCACTCTCGGCAAGCGCATTCAGGGCCTCACTACGAATGTGGGAAAAACTAAATAGGTATATGGATGGATCCAAATTAGGTAACTTCAGATTTCGATCGCTATGAAATATTTGAGAAATTTTCATGCAAAAAAACGCGAAATTCATACAGAATGAAAACGAATTTGACGAAGAGTTTTTTCATACGTTTTTAAGTCTGAGGAAAAAGTTGGTTGTTATAAATAGTTGACTCTTTGTTTCTCAAATGGAGCAGTTTAGGAAATGGACGCGTGTCGCATTTCCAAAACTATGTAAAGCTACAGGATGTTATCATGAACCGTAATACTAGATTTTGTAGTGAATTACATTCTGTATCAAATAAGTGTGTTATAAAAGTATTGGGCGACACATAACATGGAGAAAAAAGGGTTATAAAACCAGCTCAATCTTCAAGTACCGTCTGTTATAAGCTATTCGACTGTAGTCTAGAGAGTAAACTTTTACAATAATACTTCGGGCGTTTCATGGCTAGACGCTAATTTAAATATTAGCTTTTCAAGTAATAGGTAGCATTCAGGAGAGAATCAGACGGAATAAATGACTCAAATGATGTTTGCCAATCGATAGCTAACAAATTCACTGATGGTGTGGATGTAGGTGTCGATGAAGCGAAGAACGTCCAGTACACCCACACTCTCTTGGTATTTTTGTACGACTTCTCTATCTACGAAACTCATGAGCGATCTGTACATTTACTCTTAAAGCAAACCATACGAATTCCCGATCAACTCTTTACAAAATCTCCAACAACTTTCTGTTTGGATTCTTTAGAGAGTCTTATCCAGAAAACTTGATACATTCGTCATGGAAGCTAGGGCTGACCCGAATCAACGGAAATTGAGGAACTAATGGATTATTGTTGGGGGGTAGAGATTAAGTTTTAAGAATTTTTTGGTGGTATACCATTATTTTTGGTTACAGAACAAAAGATAATTTTTGAATTTCACTAGGAAGAAGCGAAACATTTTGAGGATTGGGGAAGAAGGGTGGAGCGGTGTTATACTTTAACACCCACTCGATCGGGTCGTCCCTGATCGGAATGTTGACTAAGGAATGCATCAATACTGCTCAAATTTGACTCACTTGTTTTATGATTTCCTTCATGGGAGTGTAGTGTGTTTGTCTTGTCTGATGATCCATCCGAAAACAAACTTTCTTTTCTTGATTAACACATTCGACCCGATGGGTCCCATCGGTGAGACCCACTTTGCATTTCATATTTTAATCTTTAAATACGTTTTATTAAAAAAGTAACATATACCATAAGATTCAGCGTGAAAAGCTCTACAATCTCCATAGTAAAGCTTATTTTAATTGTTTAATTTTTGTTTTCAAAGAAAGTAAAACTCTGCATAACTAGTTTTCGAAGTTGCGAAACGATCATTTTTTTTGCACGAATGTTAAATTTCGTTTTTCTTGTTTCATCTTTTTATCACCTAATATTATTTCGTAAGAAAAAAACAAAATATAGCACAAGATGCAGTGTGAAACGCTCTACAATCTACATCGTAAAGTTCATTTTTTGTTTTCGAAAAAAGCAAAACTCTGTGCAATCAATTTTCGCAACCTCAAACATTGGTCACACACAATTTTAGTTTATTTTGAAAACAAAAAGCACACAATTGAAATAAGTTTCGTGATGTAGATTGTAGAGCTTTTCATGGTGCATCTTGTGGTATATTTTGTTTTCTAATAAAACATATTTAAAGATGTTAGTTTCTATGGAATTTGAATCGGGGTGAATGTGTTAATGAACTCTGTATCGAAACTTATTTTAAGCTATGGCAAATTTTATACGCTTATATTTGACAAGACAGCTATCAGAAAACTCTTACTTCTTGATAACGAAATCGGGGAAATTTGATTCGAAGGCGTGCTATTTGTTCACGTAATAACAAGAATAAGAACTCGATTTCTTTTGCATTTGTAGAAATACTTTTCTTGCAAATTCAATCAAGATAGAAACCAAACATACTGATTGATTTTCATTCGGAGAAAAAGAAAACGAAAAAGAAGTCGTACACATAGAGTGTGCTCGCAAGTGACAGAGTCGATGCATGAAAGCTATAGAAGCGCATTTTGACTCAGCTATGAGTACCGTCAGGTAGTTAATTATTTCAATTACAATTCCAATTTCCAAAAGAAATACAATCAAGCAAAAAGTAGGGCAGGTATGGATATGGATGTGGGTGTGGGTGTAGGCGTATGGCTGTGAGCGACTGTGTGGGTGAGTGGCCGTGGCTGCGGCGTTTAATAAGGAAACAACGGATAGTCCACCCGTACACACACTAACACCCCCATCGACATTCGCAGCCCAAATTCATAACGACATTCAAACCCTCACCCTCACCCACCCACTCCCACATCTGCATCCATCCACATCCACATCCACGGCTACCCACATTCCACTATTCTCTAATCTTTAACTAACATCTTCCGTGTTTTTTGTTGGTCTTTATCTGATATCTTAGGAACAGCAAGGAATGAAGCGAAAGTGTGACTCAGTAGACATTGTCGAATTTCAAAGCTTGAAATAACGACACAATCCGATTGCTAAGATTAGTCCTAAAAGAGGTTTTTTATAAATCCAGCCAAATGCTTTGGAATATTGTAAACAAATCTTTCAGAAATATTTGAATGCCGTCAAGCGAAACTAATATGAAGATCTAGACTAATATTCAAATCGATTCTAGTCACACTGAGAATAAGACACTTCTTGAATCCTTATGCGAGCAACATGTGCCTATATAAAGCATAATGTTTGACTCAAACTAAATTCGGGTGTAGGGGCTAAATTTATTAATTTGCAACTATGTGGAAGCTTCAGAGCGGAAGTACGTGCAGGTAATCAAAACACTTCCACTAAGCAATTCACATGCCAATTCAAGCCCACTTCTACATCAACATCAGACTAATGCTTCCCAAGCACTCTCAGCACCTCGCCCACAAGTATTAAACAATACGTAAAGCCAGAAAAGCAGACTAGATATGCCAACAGAAAAAATTCATGAAAGCAAATGTGTTTGAACAAAGCAATAGAAACTTATATTTTCAATACAAAATTCAAGAAATAATTGAATTGGAAAGTTTCTTATACAAAGAGAAAATGAAAGCTTAAATCCTAGATTACTGAAGTCAACCGCATTAGTTGTGTTTGAGACTTGTCCTAGTCTCAATATTGTTCACTCACACAGAAACTGTGGAAAGACCTGTCAAGATCTTAAATGGCAGAAATGTTGCGGAGTTTTATTCAGAATCTTATCTCAAATCCTAGTAATTCCTGCGTAAAGCATTTCTTTGGACTCATTAGGATCTTTTCTACCCGATCAGACAAAAATTTTGAAAAACGCGTTTAAACGCACAAACGGGAACCGCGATTGTAAATGATTAACGCTCATTTAAGGTCCCTCTCCCTCGAAAATCGATCTCGGTCCAGGAATGTTGGAACGAGCTGAAATTTGGAAGGGTGCGCCGACAGTTGAGCTTTCGACAGATGAGCTCCGACAGTTGAGCCCCGACAAATGAGCCCCCGACAGTTGAGTCTCCCGACAGTTGAGTCTCCCGACAGTTGAGCTCCCGACAAATGAGCTCCCGACACTTGAACCTCACAAAATTGAAATTTCATCAATTAAGTATACAACACACAAAATTAATATTGGATTACTTAATTTACTCGAAAATAGTGCACTGGAACATGAGACATCTTTCGATGGTACTGATGACTCGCTGATATATTTTCGAGGCTAAGTCAATCATCTTTACAGAAATGAACAAGTTTTTCGAATTATATTTCTTTGGTTCATAAAGGTTTCATCACTGTTGGTTTTTTTTCTATTATCATTAACAATATCAATTGTGAAATCTTCAAAAAACAAGAATCAACTTTTACTTAGTGGTTATCGCTATCGTCGTGCAGATAAATCTCAAATTATTTGCCATTGTTGTCGAAATGACTGTGCTGCTCGTGTACGTTTTGATGGACCAGGATATATTAAAGTTACGGATTATGTTCATGTACAAAATCCTGAAGAAACAATATCAGTGGAATTCAAGTCAAATATCAGTTCTGGTGTAACAGCATGACATGATCCACCACAACGTATTATTCATCAAGCTCTATTAAATGTAAATAAAAATGATGGTGCAACTGTTCCAAACTATTAATTAGTTTTTTTTAATATGAGGCTCAAGTGTCGGGAGCTCATTTGTCGGGAGCTCAACTGTCGGGAGGCTCAACTGTCGGTGGCTCAACTGTCGGTGGCTCATTTGTCGGGGCTCATCTGTCGGGAGCTCAACTGTCAGGTCACGATTTGGAAGATATGTTGAGAGCATTAAGGGGAGTCTCTGATAAAATTTTCAGCCCAAAACTATTTCATTGAAGGCAGATATTCACCGAACAAGGTCGAAAAATAGCTAATTTGGCAACCCAAATTTCTCTGTGACGGTTCGTCCAATGTATTAATAATTTTCTTTTTGTTTGAAAGAGCGTGTCAAGATGCAGAGAATGACATCGTCCTCCTTTTTAAACAGTCGCTTTTTAAGTGCCAAAAAGAGATCACAAGTTAAAGCACTCAAAAAAATTGCTAAAAAAGGGTGACCAAATTGTATAACTGACCGTATATGGACCTAAACAGGGCTTAATTTTAAAAAGAGGACAATGTCATTCCCTGCATCTTGAGACGCTCTTTCAAACAAAAAAAAATTAATATGTCGAAAGAACTAAAACAAAGAATTTTTGGATGCGCGTACCAGAAACTGTAAATTGAGAAAAAACGAAAAAGATTTTTGCGAAATTTTTTCCACTATTTTGTAATTTTTTAGTAACTTTTATCATTTATTTCAAAAAATTGACCAACAGGGTTTGGGGTGTAGGTGTGGATCTTCTCTGAACGCACTCACACCCACACCCATATCAAAGATATTAAATATTCATCTAAATGTTTATTCTCTAGGAAAAAATTTAAATTCATTTTTTTTCAGAAAAAATCGTATTTTACATACGCCTGATCATACATGTAAAACTTGAATAGTCGTTACGACTATTCATTCGACTTTACGACTTTTCAACTATTCAACTATTCAAAAGTTGAAAAGTCGAATTTATGACTATTCAACTATTCAAGGGGTGAGAGGGTGCGAGTGTGGATGAGGGGGTGTGAGTGTGAAGGTGAGGGGGGGTGCGAGTGTTGAGTTGAGGGGGTGCGAGTGTGGGTGTGGATGGGAGGAAGGGGTGAGTGTGGGTGTGAGTGAGTGTGGGTGTGGGTGAGTGTGGGTGTGGGTGAGCGTGGGTGTGGGTGGATGCGTGTGGGTGTGGGGGGTGACGGGGAGGTACAAGTGTGGGTATGGGAGGTGGTGAATAGTTGAAAAGTCGAATAATTGAAAAGTTGAATAGTTGAAAAGTCGTTACGACTTAACGAGTTCTACACTACTGCACCTGATAACAGAAATAGCCAAAATTCTCGATCAAAATAGGGTTTTTGGAAAAAGACGTATAGTATTTCTGAAAGAGCGAAAGACGAGCTATCTTCCCATGCACTTATCTCAATTTTCTATTTTCTGACAAAAACTGACTTTTTTTGAGGGGAGAGAGGCCTTAATGTAATCGTCTATTTATAGATATCTAGTATCTTCTGCGTCTCTTTAGATTTATGCCTTACTAAAATAAATTGAAGGCAATTACTATAGAATTTCATTTTGAGAAAGAAATATTGATATATTCTGATAAAGCTTGAATTTTTCTATCACTCTGAGTGTTTCTTAGCTACCTAGTATTTGTGTGCTGGAGAATAATTTGAATATTACTTTGACACGCTCGTTGACAAGTTGCAGACAAAAGTATCTTTTCTATCAACTCTGTCGTTTATTGCTGCACAAATACACGAGAATTGATATTCAAGAAATAATACTGAGATTACCCTTCGGTATATTCAGTGCATAAAAACAAGGCAAGACTAGAATAAATAGAATGATACAGATTTCCAAGGCGTATCAAATTATACAATTCCTTTTTTCGAAAGGGAATTCTGCAGTGCTGAGAACTATATAGACATGAAGATATTTTCATCGGACTCACGTTATTTCAGTACTACAAAAATGCAAACCAAAAGTAAAATATAATGGATAATAGAAAAATTCACGCACACTAAAGTTTGGCTATCTGCTTTAACTGTCTGAAAGAAAAATGTTGCATATATGCAGTCAAAATAAATGAGGGAGAACAGAGAAGATAATAAAATGGGATAGAAGAGACAGATATAGAAAATTGACTTGTGGCAAACACAGCACAAAAACAATAAAAATAACAAGTAACGCGACGCAAACGTCGCTAACCCTCTACTGAAAGGATGTGATTTCGTTGAACATATGGTACTTAAGAAGAGGAAGATCAGAACTAATGTGCTGCTATGCATCTATAAAAGAGTAAATAGTTCTCGTCACCATGGCCCGCTTGGTAATTGAGTGGGTTTGATTTAACCATCGTATCCCTTCGTTTACTGGATTCTGTTTCGAAGACTATCACTGAACACACACATTAATACAAAAGAGTTCTTTATAATCTTGCAAAAGAGGACCATTTTTTCAAAAAGACCGGACCTCTCTATTGAGACGCTGTAAGTGAATCTTTGGCAACAACTCACCGTACATCGTTTTCATCCCTACACGAACTGCTACTCTCAATGGCCCGATTTCGCATTTGATCAGAGTAGTGTTTACAGTAATGCTTTATTTTCTTGTTCAGGACATTTTTAGTAGTCCGCAAAAATCTATGAAAATGAATTTCATTTTCTGATGTTGACTATGAACTCTGTATAGTGAATTTAATACGATCAGTAAAATTAAAGCCATTAGGGTCGATATTTTAGGTGGTGTAGTGGGAATGGAATTCATAAGAATAGTATACTAATTTTCGTGGTCTTTATTCTAACGAATTCTTTTCTCACAGTTCACTCGAGGTCTATAGAAATTTGTTTCATAAAGCCTTTTTTTAGTAATTATTTTAAGCATTTTAGATTTATTGTTGTTTGAATTCTCTGAAATAATAAGTGACATATTTTCCTTTGCTAAATATGATCCATGTGAATAAGTATTCTCTTAAGCAGCAGAGACCTACTTATATTTTTGGATCGATACTCTTCCGACTGAGACTCATTCGACAATCAGTATACAATTGAGGCTCATCCTATGTATTTGTTGGCCATTTTGTAACACATACAAAGATGTTGTTGCACCTAAATGAAGTAATGTTCATCTAAATTTCATCACAGTTATATGTTCGATAAAATTTCTTGTTATTGCTCACACCTTCCTGCATTCTCTTCATATTTTCCTGTAAAATTTTCCATCTGACAAGAAAAATATAGCTTCTTGTACGTGGTCATAGTTATTCTAAGCTTATAACTCTTTATAGCTGTAATTATTTCGTATAACAACACATGTCAGCGTATTGAAAAAGTTATGTCGTCAAATCTTGTTGAAAATATTCTCTTCCTTTGAAATACTGCTCTCGGTATTCTTATTAAAACGCATTCTAAGATGTAACGTATTCGTTTCCACAAACATTTCTCATATAGAATAGTAAATTACTATAAAACTTAAACAAAAATCTTGGTTCCAAATCAGTGGATATAGAGTAGAAAAATTAAACTGACCAAAGTATAATGGGTATAGTCTTCCACACAACCGAAGGAAACGTAACACATGTTCAACAACTGAAATCTGAACTTTGCTCTACACTAAATTTCGTGAAAGGTCATTAATATTGGAATATTCAAGTTTCTCTTATATACATTCGAATAAGGAGCATTATAGCTATTCTTAGCACCTTTAAATATAGTGCATTTCTTCGAAGCTTAAAAGTCTTGAATTGATTTATCATTCTGAAGAAAAAACAATAGAGTAGCCTGGCAAAGTTAGGGTTTTTGTACTATAACAATTGAAATAAACCCGTGTTCTTATCTCCGTACGACCAAGCTCCACGATTTTGATTATTCTTCAGAAATTTTTCATTTTATCTAGAGCCCTTACTATCTCTAAGTACTACGATTACAGTTTCAGTGTGACTTCGTCGTTAAAGTTAACATCGCATCAGATTTTCTCTTGAATTCATGTTCTGTTTAAATCGCTGCTTAACTCTAACGTCCTGAGCAGTTCGAAACAATCCCATATTTTCCATTGATCGTCCCTGAAATCTGGGTCAAAGTGATCCTCTGAGAAAATCTATCGGTCAATAGAGGCCAGTATTTTACTGAATCACTACTTTAAAAATGTTCTCTTTATTTCCGTTTTTGAAAACAAAGCTAAAGATTTAGCACTTTTTTCAAGCATTATAGAAGCACATAAGCCTCAACCTATCAGACTTTAGTCATTATTCAGAAGAATACCGCTGATTTAAACACTTATTGGACAAGACAATATTCGACTAGGCTCCGTAACACACTGCAAACTGACAGCAAACTGTTATAATTTGATTAAGGGTGTCACTTTAGCTTTATTCTACTTTGAAAAAATACAGTAATGTAAATTTAGAAAACATATATTTCATACAAACATGAAAAATTCAACACTTCTAAATTTAACTTTACCGGACAAGTAACGCTCGTCTCTGTGACTCGCTTGACTCTCGACTGTATATTCGGCTCTTTCAGTGTTATATACTGCTTTGCAGTCTTCAACAAAGCTAATATCCAACGTTTCAAAGGGATGTGTGGGTAGGTGTATGTGTGGATGTTGATATTAGCGTCAATCTTGTTGTGTACCAGGGCTTGAAACGAGCCGTCCAGCCCGGTCGACCGACCCGTCCCGGCCCAATGAAACTTTTTTGTCGGGCCGAGCAGGCCGAGTTGCCAAGACCATTGGGCTGGTCGGGCCATGCGTTTTGTCAGGCCGAGTCGGCCGGCCCGACACTTATATAGCTTTTTTCAAATTTTGAGTAAACTATATGCTCAGTTTAAGAACTCGAAACTATCATGAATGTTTTATGATAGAAAAAGTATCTAAGCTTCAATCCAGTGGCTTGAAAAATAAATAAATGCCATTTTGAATGATGAAACGGAAACTCATTTTGGTGTATTTCCAAGTTCATTGATTAAAGCGGCCATTTTCACCAATTAAAATCTGTTACGTTGATTCAAAATCACAATCGTTGCATTTCTTTCGTTAAAATGTTGCTTACAGTCGATGAATTTGAAGTACGTCAAAATTAATGTTCGTTTCATCACCAGCAATGCGGTGTTTTTCGTATTTTTGATATAAAACTCATGATTTTATTATTTTTGAAGTCTCTGGAGGGTATGACTAATATAATCAACTCGAACAATTGCTTCACCCAGTCATATTTCTTGTCTACTTGCACAGTTCTATGTAGCAAAAATGGTATTAGGTAACGAGCGGAAATGATTCGCAGAAAAATGTGCCGAAAATAACTCGCCACCGAGCATAGGAGCTTTAAATAACAGTTTATCTAATGCTTCACTTTTGATTAAGCAGTGAATTCATAGCAAGTTTACTATTTTCTGGAAAAAAGGGCAATTCTATGGATTTCGTGCAGGATTCCATGGAAAATTGTTCGCACAGTGTTGATGATGTTGGGAGTTAGAGCACCGTAGAAAATAGTCTATTAGCGGGTCGAAAAAGGGTGTGGGTGAGGGTGTTGACGAGGGTGAGGGTGTGGGTGTGCGAGTAGGAGTGGGTGAGGTGGAGCTGAGCATCCGTGTGAGTGACGATGTGTGGTGTCTATGGATTGAGATCTCGATTTACTCATACCAACACCATTTTGCAGTTGCAATCAATCAGAGTTTCGCTAGGTACGACTAGCGATGCAACTGGTCGGTGAGTTAGGGTCCTAGGACTAAGTGTCACTGGAAAACAAGTGTCTGGAGAGCATTTGCCAGGGGAGTATCTTCCATGAAATCCCATTGTTGCCATGTTTACGGCTGTTTTCTTCATACTTATGGCTATTTTTTCCATACTTATCATCTGGTAACTGCATTACACACAGCCGGACAGACACAGGTGAACTTCCATTTCTGGGCCCTATCCTTTCGCTCTAAGGAAATAATCCATTTGAAAGTCGTTTTCTTGCTAGAGTTGACTGTCAGCGTATGTCGAACTGCTGCTCACCAAAATATTACTGTTACATTAATAGGAGATCGAATACACAACTTACTATATTAATAGTACGTTGAAGCGAATGATTAATTTGAAAGAAAGCTTGAAGATATTCGTCCTTTAATGTATGCTGAAAGCGAAAAACAAAAATGAATTGTTTCAAAAAATGAAATATTTTTTCTCTCTATAGACAAACAACAACAATCAGATGGAGAAAAAGAAACGAGCACAAAGATCAAAAAATTAACATGAAAGTAAAAGTAAGCAGAGAATGAGCGATGTTGTTGACATATGCGCTGCATTCTTTTTGCCATACGTGATTGAAAGGGAAAAAACACTGTATTTCGTTTAATTTCATTTGCGTAAACAAAGAAAGAAAATAACAACCTGATGATGTGGCTGCTCGAAAAAGTACGGCTCTTTACACATTCCCCGAAAGAGGAGATGAAATTGAAGACCGCTCGTTGACGACGATTGCATCAAACTAGAGCATATCTACAGTTCTTTCTCAACAGTGCTTGCATCAGTTTATTACTTCGTCGTGAGGGTGTGGATGTGTGGGTGTGAGTGTGGGTGTGGACATGGGTGTGAGTGGGTGGGTGTGGGTGCCAGCGTGAATTTGCTTCTTGTCAGACACCTACACTAACGTCCACACCCACACCCACACCCACACCCACACCCACACCCACACCCACACACCCACACCCACACCCACACTCACACCCACACCCACACCCACACCCACACCCACACCCACACCCAGGGTTCCCGATTGTTTTTGGGAGTGGGGGGGGGGG
>CAJNOP010002154.1:3583-19703 GCA_905250075.1 Rotaria sp. Silwood1 | reverse complement strand
TCTTTTGATTGTACTTTAATTGAAATATGAGCATTAGAAAAATGTATATTATCCTGCTCAGAAAAAAAAGGAGTTTTGCAGAGCCCCGCAAAAAGGTTCTGTAGATTTGTAAAAGACTCCAAATGTGTCAAAAGTCTCAAAAAAAAACGATAAAAAATTCTACAGAACCTTTTGAAGGTTCTGCGTTTTACCCACTTGCAGAACCATTTCTCACAGAACCTATTTTTTAGGTTCTGTAGAGCAAAAAAAAGGTTCTGTAAGGAAAACACAGAACCTTCAGGGTTCTGTACAAAACCTTGAGGGTTTTAGCTGTGAGAGATGGTTCTGCGAGTGGGTAAAACACAGAACCTTCAAAAGGTTCTGTAGAATTTTTTATCGTTTTTTTGAGACTTTTGACACATTTGGAGTCTTTTACAGATCTACAGAACCTTTTTGGGGGGTTCTGCAAAACTCCTTTTTTTTCTGAGTAGAAAATTTCACAAAAATAAATCATTCACAATTTTTCATAGACATGCTCAAATGAGCTGAAATTTTGAATTTCGAGGTTTCTTGGCATGAGATTTCATTTGAAATACTTAAATTGAATATTTGAAGATAAATCCTCAATCTTCATAGTTAGAATGGGACCCCAAATTTGGCCTTCCTGATCTTGTTCAAAATAGTTTCGCAACTAAAGTAAAAAATAACAAACTTTTGAAAATGGCATTCGACGCAGTCCGGTGTGCTCTTTCAAATAACACTATTCTCAAGTTGACCTATTACACTGATTTGACTAACTTGCTTTTTCTATAGAATCTTGCTTTCTAGAAATGGTCTATAATACTAACTTAAAAATATTACACAATAAGAAACTTTCGATACTATGAAAAGATCGCCCATCATCGATAGTATCTATGATAAAAAAATCTCTATTATAACTCCTGTCATTGTTGAGAAAATGAAACTTTACTGGAAAGTATTGCACTATAGGATACCCCAAATGAGACCCACCCTCTCATACTTGTCTCATCTATATCTCTGGAACAACTCATCCGTTTGAGCTGAAACTTTTAGTTTCTTCCTAGCTCTGTTAGGCCTACCTACTGTAAAAATATCAGTCAAATCGGTGAGATCGATTGAGCAACGCTGGGCGTGGCTTACGTGCAATGCCTCCATACAATGGGATATTTATTTTCAGTCTGAATTTATCAAATAAAAATAATACTTGATTTCAAACTGAAACGTGAGTCTAGGAGTGAGGGGGGGGGTGACTGAGGGTGTGGGACCCACACCCACACCCATACTGTGGGTGTGGGCAAGCGAGTGAGTGTGAGGGTGTGCTTGTGGTTTTGTGTACTATAGGCTTTAGTCCCCTGCACAGGGGACTAAGGGTTTTTAGTGAGACTACGTAGTATCAACCGAGAAACGTTTGATTCGGAAGAAATCGGTGTGGTTTTTTTTATTTTCGAATTCAGTTTGAAATAAAAAAAAGCCCATAGACTCAATGCCTCATAGGTAAATAAAACACTTCGTAAAGGATTTTTTTCAACAGTTCATGTATGCTTCGCATTTCAAAAGTAGACAAGCACAGGAGGATAATTTCATTAAAAAACTAGTATTTCATTCGTAGCATTCAAATGATTGCTTACAATTGATGTTTTCGATTCTGTTTTTTCGCTTGTGATATTCATTCTTAAAACACACACTTCAATGATAGTTCTCCTCATATTTTTTCATCCTGACTAATTGTTTCAGTTTCTCGTTTGAAATCGGTATCTTCCTAGAGATACTAATTCAATGATTTTCTCTAGTAGTTGCATCAAATTACTTCTACGCAGTAAATATACGATAATATCGACCGTCAACAAATTAGAATTGTAATAAAAAATCGAAGATGAGACAGGAGCAGCACATAAATTTTATTAAAAGCCTACCTGTGGACTGCTTCTGGATAGTCAGTGATTCCATGCTAAAAAAAGTAAACTATTAGGCTTTTCGCGTTTTCAGATTGCTTTTACCTGACAGTGACCGATGAAGCTGCTCCCTTGCTATTACTTCCACATGTTCCCATTGGTGGAAGCGTAATCTAGAAATAGACAAAGAAAACAACACTAGATATTTTACAGTGTGATCATGTTTGATTAAGTCGCTTGTGGTCCAAGTTCAATAAGTTTAACAGGCGAGTCGATTTCTTTCAGTTGTACTATGCTGATATCAGAACCTTGTTGAAGACATGCCACAACTTGAAAGCACCGAGCTGCTGGTAAAAGAATTTCGCATTTCCTTGGAGAAGCCGAATGATTTTTAGTATCTTGAGGATGTGAGTGTGGGGTGTGGAGTGTGGGTGTGGGGTGTGGCGTGTGGGTGTGGGGTGTGGGTGTGGGTGTGAGGTGTGGGTGTGGGGTGTCGATGTGGGTGTAGGTGTGGGTGTGGGGTGGGTGGTGTGGGTGTGGCTGTGGGTAGGTGTGGGTGTAAATGAATAGAAGACTCACACACTCACACCCCACACCCACCCACACCGACACACTCACACGCCCACACCCACCCACACCACCCACCACACACCACACACCACCCACCACACACCCACACCCACACGCACAACCACACCCACACCCACACCTACACTCACACCCACACCCACACCCACACCCACACCCAGACCTACACACACACCCACACCCACACCCTCACCCTCACCCACACCCACCGACACCCACACCCACACCCACACCCCACCCACACCCACACCCTCAAGACAATTTTTCACACTAATATAAAATGTGTTGCAGACTCAATGATAGAAATGTGTTGTGGCTAGAATGAGCAGCATTTATATATTGTTTTCCTTCAGTCTACTGTGTATTCGTTCTACATTTTATTTCGGACAAATATATACGTATAGACAATACGGTTGAATAAACGAAACTTATGTATTTTCATATTAATTCTTTAGATTAATTCTCGATTATAATTATTTCATTCGCAGACATGCCGACCTTGATCAAGGACGAGGCAGGATTTTTCTCGGGCGGCTTGATGGAGGTCGAATCAGCTCGATTTTGGATAAATTCTAAAATCTGACCTACTTGAGTTTTCAGAATAGGAATTGTAGAATGCAATAAAATCGAAAAATATTTCATGTTTTCTTTTCAGAAAGAAACATTCAAAATGCGCTGTATAGCAAAGTCAACCGATGTTTTCAAAAATGTGCCGCAAAAAAGCGACAAAGGTGACGCATTTTATTGTAGCAGATATCGACGAGAGAGAAAAAGGGAAAGAAGAAAGGAAAGGATATACCAATGAAATAGTTATCGTCTTTCATTAGGTCAGAGTATTTTCCAGTATATTGATCGATGAACTTCAAATCTTTAAACTAATATAAACAAGCAAAGACGTGCCCTATTGTTGGCACAGGTTTGTCTGTAAAAAAAGCAGAATACCTTGAGATATCGTAATGCACGACTCTTATATTTTCTCCTAATTCGATAACTCTTACCTTTAAACAATTGTGTATATTTTTGAAAACCGTTAGCTATCAACCACTGACAGACTTCGTTTATTGACCAGTTCGCCATCTTGAGGGTATGGGTGACATGCGTGGATTTGACTGCGGATGGCTCGATTAGGCGCGAGTGGATATTTGCCTTATTTAATATCCAATACCTGCATGCCCACATCCACGGGGACAACGACATCCACACACACAGGCACAGCTGCATCACTTATATGGAAATTCTTAATCGGGAAAATGTGAGAGATGCTACGAAGGGAGATGTGGCATCTCCATGTAGAGAAGTGTGTGAGATCCAGGATCTCTACTAGAGACGCGGCATCTCAGCAACAGAATACACATGTCGGTGAAGGTCAGGCTAAAACTTGAAAAGTGTACCATTGGGAGAATCTTGCAGACGTGGACGCGGGAAACAATTCGGCTGCCTCCGGAAAAGGACGAAGGATGTGACATTTGTAAGCTTGATGCGTACATCATTCTTCGTTGTTTCGCAATACGATAGTGTGTTGTTCGGAGTTTAGGTTTTCCAACATTTTCCTGGTCTTCACCAGCATCTCTGAGTTCTTGAATAGGTGATATCTTGGTATAGAAGGCATGTTTGAGAACTTCGATTGATGATAGATGGTGAGAGAATTTAAAACACTGCGTTGCTATGAATTTATGATCGGTAGTTTCAGAATATTCTGTAAAATTCTCATTCTCACTTTCAACAATAGATGATACCCCTAATTGCTCGGCGAGTTGAGTTCCCTTATCTTTTACAGTCGATGTATAACTGATGGAAGATAAAGTTAAACAACGTCAGACTTTACGATGGTTGGAATAAAACACAAAGAATATCTGCCGAAACACAATTCAATCCTGTATTGTTTGTTCTGAAAACACGCTTGATGTATTTGTGTGACAGCAGCAACTTTTGAAATAGTCGATGTACGTAATGGTGTATGAAATCAAACAACTGAAAACAAGTGATTCCACGTGAGCTCTAGAGAAGGCTTTTTGATGAAAAAACAAAGAAGGCACTCTTATTCGTACGAAAGAGAAGAACGACAACAATCTTCGAAAAACAGTGAAAAGAAAGAAGCAATAGACACACTGTTATGTTAATAGAAATGACGACTGAGTGAAAAGAGCGGACACATATTGCACACAATGCTTCACACTACTAATGTGAAATCATACTTTCTCTAAATAATACTTGTGAAATCCAACACAGAAACAGATAGGTTGAGCGCTCAGCAATCAGCTAACTCTACGAATTTTGCTAATTCCGATCGCCCTTTTTCCACTGGTAGCAGTCAGAATGAAAGTACAACTTCATTTAGAATGCAGTAAATCATGTTCGAATGGTCGACAGCATCATTTGTTCTACGCGAGTTAGTGTGAGAGTGTGGTACGTATCCCATCCTTCCAGCTAAACTCTTTCGATGAATAAATCACAACACATTACTGTGCCAAGAGATGCACCAATACGACATTTCACTAAATGTTTTTCACTTTATCATTTGTATTTCATAATATCCTCACATTGTATTACTCTTATTTCACATCATCCTTGTATCATATTTCTTGTCATCCTTGTGTATCATCGTTGATCAATACGTGTTCAATGGTGTTGTAATTGTGCTCATATATCTCGTTCGTCCTTTATATCATTGTAATTGTCTGTGATATTCTGGTCCTTATCAACGATTGTTCAATCGTGATACTTTAGTCTGTATATTCTCACCGTTCTCTCTCCCTTCACTTGGTTAGAGTGAAAGAGAAAAGAAAAGATTAGAACAGTCGATAGTAGTACGCGGTAAAAGTAAGATTGAGCAAGGATATACACAGTGGTGTATAGCTTTGTATGAAAAAGAAGAGTAGTGTGGTTCGAATAAACGGGCAAGTGATAGTGACAAGTAACGAAAGTGTGCAGAATTCAACAGACATTAAGACCAAGTCAAGAGCTTAGTGATCATTTTAATCATTAACCTCTCCACGATCCATTTATATACACATTTTTTCCTTACAATTACTCTTTCCATTCTTCAACTATTCATATACGTGAGTTATTCATAGTTTTGCTTTGTAGATGACCACTACTGCTAAAACTGATGTTACAGCAACAGGGGCTCCGAATGAAATTCGTATGATTCTACTTGGTAGAACTGGAACAGGTAAAAAGATATTTATATCATCCATCACTTGATTTTGTTACATATTACAGGAAAGAGTGCATTTGGCAATACAATACTTGGCCAAGAAATATTTGATCATGACTCTAACGGTGATTCTGTTACAAAAGTCTGTGAACCTGGCACTCGGGAATTTGATGGTAAACGGCTTTTTGTTGTTGATACGCCTGGTTTTCTCGATACATATATGCCTGAAGAACAACTGCATACAGAAATCTCCAAATCATATCAAATGACAGCTAGGCCAGGACCACATGTGTTTTTTATCGTCCTAGACCCGATGGCGAGATATACACCGCAAGAATATGCGGCATTCAGTTGTGTTACTGACATATTCGGCCCGAAAGTTGTAGATTATACGATTATTATTTTTACTAACAGCGATCGCCTTTCTCAAAATGGAAAGACCATAGACGAATATTTGAAAAAATTAAAAGACGGCCCAGAACATCCCTTAAATAAGCTTCTTGATAGATTTAAAAGACGTTATTTAGCAGTGAATAACCGTGTAACACCACAAGAAAAAAATAGTGTGGTAAAAACTTTGATCCATATGATAAATGAACTGCTTGGTACACATGGTGGTCAGGTATATACAAATGATGCATTTGAGAAACTTGCTCACGCAATTGAAACTGCAGTGTCTGAAGGAACTTACAAACCATTTAACGCCGATGGATCTTTCGCTTTACTTCCTCAAACAAAAGCAATAGTTATCGATGGTTATATAAAACGAATGTCTAATCGAAGGACATAATCAAGGCATTGCTCGTGAATAAACGGCATGACTAGTTTCAATAAATTCATAACACAAATCGAAATCTTGTTTCTAAATTTTCTAGAGAAATATAGACTGTCCGGAAAGTCTCTACAAAAAGGAAGGGTGTGGTTTCATAGTGGATGTGGGTGTGAGGTGTGCATGGGTGGTAGAAGGGCGTAGGTGTGGATGGACGCATGGGGATGTGGGTGGATGGATATGGATGGGGATGAATGCATGTGAATCTAGGTGAGTGAATGCGAATGTGCATGTGTATGTGGGTCACGATGTGACTTTGGCTGTGAATACAGATGAATGAGGGTGATCATTGACATGAAGACTAAATACACACCTGCAGCAACAGCGACAACGACCACTACACACACATCCTGTGCATAGGAGCTTATTTTTCCTGTCTGCTCATATTCACAACCACGCACAACCACACCCACACTCTGAACTACATAACGTACTTCAATCAATGTATTCTCTACAATACAAATGAGATGAATTTTTTTGCGACGAATTGTCCTAGTGCCACTACACCCACACACATTCACATCCAACAAAACTCAAATGCACGTATACCCAAATGTGAGCTTTTTTTCGCGAATTGCACAATAAACAGATGAAAGAATGGCAAAAAAAATCTGTATTGTGCAACTTGCTTTATAGTGACAGGTAATGAGCTGACTACTTTAGAGAGCATGAAGATTATGTATTTTTCATATGAGAGTTGATCGAAGAACAAAAATGCCATTAAGATGATGATGAGTTCTCTGCTTTTATAGAATAATAGAAGTTGCCTTGAATGTAAGCAGCAAGCAAAAGAAAAAATATTTCATTTTCGAAGCAACAAACACTCTGTCACATTTTATTTTTTATTTCTCACAGAACAACTTTCCGCACAGTGAAACGAGAATGGTAAGATGTTATATCGTGCGTTATTAAACTAAGTTTTGACGGTGCGTAGTGTCTATGGCGATTGAATTTACAGGTATTATACGAAAATGTGTTTGCTGCCGATACATAATTGAAAATATACTCTCTGTCCAAGATTTGAGTATTTAAGAAAGTTGACACACATCTCCACTCAGGTGTCCCGACAGACAGACATGCTACTTTCGTCTTAAAAAAATGTGTCTAATTTTATATATAGTTTGTTTCCTTTGTACAAATTTTTGACCTCAAAATTTTTAATGGACAATCTTTTTTCACAAAAAAATGAAAATATTGTGAGCATCTGAAAAAAAAATCATACACTAAATGATATTAAATGTTTTTTTCGCAAAATATTCATTCTCTTTCTGCTGCAGTGATATGAAACTTTTGGTTACAATGTTCGATCTTTAATTCAACATGTAATTCTATTTTACTTTTGTAAAGGTATGATGATGCTGTATTTTTTAGTCGTCACTACAAATTTCTAAAAAAAAAAGAACGACAGTTATCTAGAATAAGGGTTTTATAAATTTGTTTGAAGTATGTTTCTAGTTGTTCAGTAATTCAAATTTCTCGTGTATACTGTTCTAATTAGTTTAACAATTGTACTTTCGATTATATTTAAACTTTCACGAACACAGATTGATATAGAATGTTGAAATAAAAAATCTAACTCAGTACACAAGTAAAAACATGAAAAAATTTATAAAGTCGTAACTCTAGATAACTGTCATTCTTTTTTACAAATGTATGATGACGACTAAAAATACAGCATTATCATGCCTTTAGGAAAGTAACATATAATTACGTGTTGAATTAAAGATGGGTGGTTGTGACTAAAAACTTCATATCGATGAAGTAAGAAGAAAACAAAGGGAAAGTACGACTATGCTCATTATGAAATGGTTCATATTTTAGTCTTTCTTGACTCAATTCTATGAAAGTACTAATTGACGAAAGAACAAACATTTTGCGCTGAACCTCAATATTCACTATTCTTTAAAATAGTTGAACTCACGGAAAATAAAATATGTTGCCTCAAGAGTTAAAATTCCTTCGTAAAAAAATGTATGTATGTAACAAGAAGGAAATTCTATCTCATATCCTGATGAATAAGCTCTTGAAAATGAAGAAGGAAAAATTTTACTCGCAGTCATTCAAATGGATAGATGTATCCAAATACTTTTCTCCTTTGTAAAAATGACACATGTAAAACATAACCTTAAGGTTCTAACAATAAAAACACGTTAGCATACGTACCATTTTCAGTTAGTAATTTTTTAAACAAAATATTGTACCATTGTTTCTATATGTATGAGCCCGCAGTTCTTTTAGGATTATCTTAATTAATACCATGAGAAATCGTACTAAAAAAATATGTGGCACTTTCTATAAAAAAATCTCTCCAGCTTTTTTGCAATAAACTAGTCTAGTTCTAGAATTAACTTAAATGACGAGTATAAAACAAACGAGATATTTCGAGAAAAACTTCTCCAATGAAAGTGCTGTATGTGACCAAGTCAAGGTCGAGATAAGCTACATTCACACGCTAGGGGAACCAAAAAGATGCGCGCGGCGAAGCTTGCGCACGGAGACTCTTAGGGCTCTGGCTGAGGCTGTGAAGTGCGAATGATGGTGGGGATGTAAGAGAGAGTGAGGACGAAGGTGATGGTGAAGGCGGTGAACTTGAAACGGTTCGTTCTGCTTCGAAACCCTCATTTTCCGTTCCGTGCGCAACTTTCGTTGTGCGCATCATTCGTAGACCCATTAAAAAAACACTTCTTTACCTGTAAGTTTTATGCTAACAAAAAAATCGTAATTGAAATTAAAATAGAGTAGAAAACAGAGTTTTTAAGCAGAAAACTTACCTGAACAACTACTGTTTCGTATATTACATATTCCACGGAGAGATAATATCTGATCATGCTAAAATTCAGGTCAGATACATGCACATGTATATCCTTAAAATGGTAGCAACGTTAGCTTATGAAACCATTGCCAAGATACTTTGGAAGATTTCCAAAAATCCCAGACGTCTACTAAGAAATTCCATATTGACCACCTATGTTGATTTGTATAAAAAAACCAAGATGATATTCAGAATCAACTCGTTCAGTTATATGAACTATACATCCCCCTGGCCAAAATAAACGAAGCACCTTATGTTCACGTTCTTTACACTTTACAATTGTCTTACAGAGTTATTTTTATAACACAGATATATCCTTCATTACTTAGCTTTTTCTAAAACCTACAGCCCTACACGATGAGAATTCGTTGAGAGAACTGTAATAACATTTCATGCAATCATGTAGCAGTGAAACGAAAATCTGTTGTTTTCTTGCTGAATTTTTTTTTGTTTTCAATAATACCAACTTTTAGTACGTAAATTATGTTTTTTTTTTATTTCATTCTCAATTTTACGAGCCTTTTTGGATAAATTTCTTCACAAAACGCTTCGAAAAACTCGATTTATTCAACAATGACCATTTTTATTGAAAACAGAATAAAAGCAAAATTCAGCAAGAAAACAACAGATTTTCGTTTCACTGCTACATGATTGCATGAAATGTTATCACAGTTCTCTCAACGAATTTTCATCGTGTAGGGCTGTAGTTTTCAAACTAAGCTAAATAATGAAAGATGTATCTGTGTTATAAAAATGAATCTCTAAGACAATTGTAGAGTGTAAAGAACGTGAACAATAAGGTGCTTCGTTTATTTTGGCCAAGAAGATATATAATAGTTTTAAAAATATTTTTTGATGAATGTTTGACGTATATTCCAGTCTGAAGACCAGCCATTTTGAGCTTTACGAGCTATAGGAAGAAATAACGTCAGATGAAGTAGTAATTACAATTATTTGTGCACATATTTCCTACTGTTGGACATAGCGTCAACTGGTGACATTTTTTCTTCTATGTTCTATAGGGCTTCTAAAAACCACGATTTTCGGTTGAAGATCCGATTTAAGACATACATATGAAGCTCTAATTGAAAAATAAATGATATTCGAAATCAACACATTAAACTGCATGGAATGATATGAAACTCAAATAACTTTTCAGAAAGAGGTTTTTTTTTAAAAATGAGCAGCTGCTCTCCATGGATATTTCATCACAATTGTTTTGCAAAAAGCTTTTACTTCCCCAACATGATTTCTTAGATTCTATATAAACATTTCTGAGCAAGAAAGTCACATGTCCGGCTGCTTGTACAAAAGCGCCTTATTGTGTGCTTAATGTGTTGAAAAAAGTTTCACCTCGATCAATCGTATTAGCGTGTAGAAACAGGCGCTTCGGAAATTTCTTTTTTCTTACAAAAAGGTTGTTATGATAAAGACGCGAAACGATGAACAAGGCTTAGTATATTTGTAGCGTAAATATCAATTCTTGTAGAAAATTTTTACTTTTTACTGTAACTTCAGGGCTTCTAAATATATTTCATCGACAGGTACTATTTAAGGCTATCAAATGACCACAAAACCAAAAGTGAAAAAGAAACAAAAATCGTGTGGTGGGAAAAGTAAAAGAGTAATCTTAAAGGTAATGAAATAAGATAGAGATCCAGAAATCCAGCAAAGATTTTCAATACTTCAAAAATCTTGCGTAGGCTTCCGATAACTACATCAGGATAAGTTTGCACAGGTGCTAGATTTTCCGAAATGTATGACTATCTCACTTGATCTCAGACAAAAATCTCAAAGCGGTTGTAATTTCATGGATTTCAAGTCCTCCACTCTCTTGAGTGCAAAATCTTTACCATAGCCATAGTCTTCAAGTCTCTTAGATCCAAAATCTTCTAATTTAGTCATAATTGTGATGTACGATATGACGATCTTTTTTGTTAACAACGTTGAAATGACTCTCTATATCATTATCTCGTTAGTTTTGTGAAACACGATCTAAAAGAGAGTACGGACGTATTTAGAGATAGAAAATTGCACCCCACCACCCTCCCACAGACCGTAATCTACGTCTTAGTTCATTAATTAATTGGTAGCTAATTGGTTAATTACTCATCACAGATCATGACTGACATCGTAATTAATTGATGTTTAATTAATTAACTGATTATCACAGACCATGACAGACAGATTCTCGGGACCATCACAGGGCATGGGAAGTGCAGTCTGTAGACCATCATATACTGTGACAGATGGCTTCAAAATACTATCAGTAGTTTTATATAACTCAACTCTAGTTAAAATATCTATGGAGTATTTTCTTGTTGAAGTTCTATGTTCTAAAATAAGATATAATGCCCAAATGTACTCTGGTGTACATAAAAAGAGGAGTTTTTTAGGAGATTAGTAACAAAAGATATACCATTTTTCACAGTCTAATCCAACAGGGATTGTGCTAACAACTTTTTTAATTAGAATAGGAACGTATTTATAATGTATACTTACAATAGGCTCACGCCCTTCATTATCGATTCAGAAAAACCACATATAAAGAAATACATCAGAGAAAAAGACAGCGATGAAAATTATTAAAATATGCATGTATAAGCATATCAACATACATTCGTAGTCCAACAGGAATAAGGTAGGAAGGTCAATAACGAAACACAAATAATTGAAGAGAAAGGTGCTGATTAGGGGAAAAGGAGAGAAAACATTGCGATTGCTGTAGTGATTGAACATGTAAATGGCAGCATATGTAAATGTAAAAGGAAGCAAACAAAAAAAAAAGAAGAAAATAACACACTGTTAAGATGATAAGAAATGAATGATTATTACGGCATAATTTTCATCATTGCTATTTTTAGCTATTTACTGGTTTGAATACAAATTTTCTGACTCTCCTGTGATAGTCTCAATGACACTCAGCGGGGGAAAACATGTTATGCTATCATATAATCACAAAAGTAAAGAAATTGTTAAACGAGTTGATGAGATTCTAAAAGAGAAGGCTATCGATGTTTGGTTCGATGAACGAGACATGGACGATATGTATAGTGAGTATGTGTTTCAGTATGAGATATTACTTCAACCTTCAATATTTTGCTATTCTACTCTTTAGCATGCCTAAAGCGGTCATGAATGCTTCAGTTGTTTGCTGTTTTATATCACCGGAATACGAGAAGTCTCCTAATTGTCGACTTGAACTAGAACACGCGCAACGAAATAAGAAACGCATCATTGTATGCCCAGTCATTAACAGAAAAGTGTGGAAGCCATCGCCATATGAATGGTTGAACTTCATTACCGCTTCAAAAATCGATATCGACTTTTCTGATGCTTCTGAAGAGAACATTCGTAAGCAAGTTAATAAACTGATCGATCGAATAGACAGGAAACTTTCAGATCCTTCACCATCACCGGTTTCTCAAGCAAGAGATTTCTTTGAATGCATTAGACAAAAGTATCTGAGTGACAACCTAATCGAACGTATGATGATCGAACAAAGTTTCCCAATTGAACAAAGTTACATTAATTTGGCTATGGTACAAACCAAAGAGCAGCAAGAAAAAGAAAAGAAACTAAAAGAGGATCAAAAGATGCAAGAACAAGAGGACGAACCGGATTCTAGTTCGAAAACATACAACCATGACATTCTTGGCATTTACGAAGAAATTTATGGTGCCAAGACACCGATTGCCATTGAAGAAATATTTGATAAATGTACAGATAAGATAAGAAAGGTGCTTGTACTTGGACGAGCTGGAATTGGAAAGTCAACATTTTGCCAGTATGCTACTTTCCGTTGGGCTAAAGGTGAAATTTGGTCCGAATATGTTCTCGTTCTTCTGATTCATTTACGAAAGCTAACAGCCATTCGCTATCCATCAGGGATAAAATATACACTACTCCATCTTTTGGAGAATGAATACTACCCATGTGAGGAGTTGTCGAACGAAGAGACACAATATTTCAAGAAACTCTGTCAAAAACATCAAGTTCTTTGGATATTAGACGGTTATGATGAGTTCGCCGAAAAAATCCCAGAGCACTTAAAAGACGTGTTCGATCATGTATGCCAGACACAGCATCATATCTTGACGTCACGTCCTTCTGCTATTCGATTTGAATATGATACAAAAATGGAAATAATCGGATTCACAGATGACAATATTACCAAGTATGTTGAGCAGTTCTTTGATCATAAACAAAATCAAGAAAAAATCGTTTCAGTCAAAGGTCAGAAACTTCTGCAATTTTTGAAATCAAATTCAAGCCTTTGGGGTGTTGCCCATATTCCTGTGAATCTAGAATTGATATGCAGTCTTTGGAGTGAGAATGATTGGTCAGAAAACAAAGTATTAACAATTACATCATTGTACAATCATATAACAGAATGGTTATGTCGACGCTACTTAACCAGACAAAACATAGCGCATGCAAATATGCGCAAGGTAGCTGTTTATGAGTCATGCCAACAAGAATTACAATTTTTAGAACATTTGGCTTTCAAAGCAATGGAAAACAACAATATTTTGTTGCCACCAGAACTAATGGAAGAGACAGAAAATGAACTTTGTTTCTCTCAACGTCTCAATAGAGAATTATCAAATTTGGGAATTCTTAAATCATACGACGACAAATCCATTGGCCATCGAATTCAAGCAAAGAAACCACACTACTTCGTTCATCTCAGTTTCCAAGAACATTTTGCAGCACGTCGCCTACTTAACATGCTGTGCAGTACTAAAAATGAACAAGCAAAGGATTTTATCAAACGAAACAAGTATAACTATCGTTTCCGCCTTGTATTTGTTTTTGCGTCTGGACTTCTAGCAGAAACATCTTATAGAAAATTAGTCGACGTATTTTGGGATACTATACAGAGCGAACCTTTAGATCTGGCCGGCATCAGTCACATCAAACTAATTATTGAATGCATTGATGAGCTTGTTGATCCCTCCGTGTTTTTTAAACGCCCAGACTACATAAAAGAAATATCTCGATGGCTAAATATTTGTATGCATATACATGAAGAACAAATCGCAACAACACTTTTGCAATCTCTCAATCGTGCTAAAACCGTCGTCAATTCTTCACTGTTTCAAAAAGATTTAATCAAAATCATTAGAAAACAAGTTCAACCCGACACCAGAAACGTGCTACATTTTATATCAAAAATATCAATGATTAAGCCTATCCCAGAGCTATTATCAGCAACAATCGCAGCCACCACGGATACAGATAATGATATTCGCTTTATGGCGCTCTCTGCTCTCGGTAATATTGGGAAACAAGCACCAACGAAAGAAGTGATCGAAGCTCTCCTACATCCTATACGAAATGGCGATTACAATGTCGAGGATGCGGCGTGCAAAGCGCTAAGCGAAATTGGTGCAAACGCAGCGGCAAAAGCAGTGATCGAAGCCCTGGTTCATGCTACGGCACATCCAGACAACGATCCTAGAGATGACACTCCTAAAACCACCAATAGTATCAATAACAGCGCAGCAACACAATTTATGCTACAGCATCAGATCATTACTACCGATAATGAGGAGTCTATTCAAAGAGCGACATATACTATCTTCCTTAACATCGGTCTACACGCGAAGCCAAAAGAGGCGACTGACGCACTGCTGTATGCTATGCAGAATGGAAATTTGTATCTTCAAAAAGCAGCGTGCAGAGGTCTTCGTAAAATGGGTGAAAAAGCTGCCACAACAGAGGCAATCAAAGTTCTGACTCACGCTATGAAGAATGAAGATCAAAATATTAGAGAAGCGGTGACTAGGGTCCTTGCTGCAATGGGTGAAAAAGCAGCAACGAAAGAGGTTATCGAAGCTCTGATAAATGCTGTGCGGGATGACGACAAACATGTTCGAAAAGCGGCATGCAGGGCTCTGGGTACAATGGGTGAAAAAGCAACAACGAAAGAGGTTATCGAAACTCTGGTACATGCTGTGTGGAATGACGACGAACATGTTCGAGAAGCGGCAGGTAGGGCCCTCAGTAATTTGCCCAAAGCAACCGCAATGAAAGAGCTGAGCAAAGTTTTGGTGCATGCTATGCATGATGACGATAACGAAGTTCGGAGAGTGGCATGCGGTGTCCTCACTAACATGGGTGAAAAAGCTGCAGAGAAAGAGGTAATCGAAGCTTTGGTGAATACTATGTTAGGTAGTTTTGGTGATCTTTATGTTGCGGCACACACAGCTCTGAAGAAGATGGGTGAAAATGCAACAACGAAAGAGGCGATCGAAGCTCTGCTACATTATATGCAGAATGTCGATCTATCGAATCAGAATCAGGTGTCAGAGGCTTTCTTCGGAATCCGTGAAAAGCCAGCAACCAATGAGATGATTGACGCTCTGGTGCATGCTGTGCAAAACGAGGATCGATGTATGAGACGCGCAGCACTCATAGCACTCGACAGTATGCCTGAAAAGCCGACAACAAACGAGGTGATTGAAGCCTTGACGCTTGCTATGCGGGATGACGATGACTATGTTCGATGGCGTGCAAGCAAAATCCTCCGTATAATGGGTGAAAAAGCAGCAACTAAAGAAGTGATCGATAGTTTGCTTCGTGTGATCCAGGATGAGCATTACTATGTTCGAGAAGAAGCGCTTTGGGCCCTTGGTACAATGGGTGAAAAAGCAGCAACAAAAGAGGTGATGGAAGCTCTGGTGCATGCTATACGGGTTGATAATGATCATGTTCGAAATGCGGCGGGTTGCTCCCTCCGTAATTTGATTGAAAAAGCGGCAACCGACCAGGGGATTGAAGCTCTGAAGCATGCTATACGAGATAACGACTACTATGTTCGAAAAGCGACGCGTAGC
>CAJNOP010002153.1:0-19704 GCA_905250075.1 Rotaria sp. Silwood1 | reverse complement strand
CGTATAATCCGAAATGGACCTTCATATCGAATATCAAATTTGTGACGTGAATGAATATTTTTTATAAGAACTAAATCGTTGATGGAATATGTAGGATTTGAGCGATTGGTATCATATCTAGATTTGTACTGATGTTGTGCATGAATGATATTTGTTTTCGCATTGTTTGTTAGATGTGATATGTATTTCACTATGTTCTGAGCATAGTGAGATGACTGTTGGAGGGAAACGTTTGGGTTTTGTAGATCGAATGGTAGGACAGGTGAACGTCCATACATAAGTTCGAATGGAATAGTTTTAATAGTGGAATGATAACTTGTGTTATAATTAAAGATGACAAATGGAAGGTTATCATCCCAATCAGATCGATATTGATTGGATAAGGCAGCAATTTTTGCATCCATCGTGCTATTGAAACGCTCAATTTGACCATTAGTTTGAGGGTGATAGGGTGTTGCGTACAAATGAGTGATACCGAGACGTTTGAGTAGATGTTCCATCATAGTTGATGTAAAATGAGTACCATTATCTGTAAGAACACATTTCGGTGTGCCATATTTACAGATAACCTCTTCTTGAAGAAATCGAGCAGCAGTATCAGCAGTACAATCACGAACTGCTTTTGCAATAACGAATTTGGATAGAACGTCAGTGATTGAAATAATGTATTTGTTGCCACGTCGACTAGTAGGAGTAATTGGTCCGTGAAAGTCCATTGATAATAAGTGCCAAACTCCTTCCGGTGGTTCGATCGGTTTCAGATGACCAGGAGGTTTGCAGCGAATAGGGTTATTTTGATTACAACGAATACATGACTTAACATAATTAGTTATATCGCTGTTCATGGTATTCCAATAGTATCGAGCTTTGATTTTCTTTATAGTTTTGTCACGACCGAAATGTGCGCCGTTAGCTTGAGTATCATGATAGATTTTCATAATATCATTTCGAATTTCTCCTTTCGGAACACATGGAACAGGTTTTGAGTGTTGTTCATAATGCATTAAGAGACCATCCTGTAAAAGATAAGAGTTAATATATTTATTATCATTAAGATGATTCGCTATGTATTGTAGATCAGGGTCCTTCTGTTGTGCTTGTTTCAATTGATCAATAGCACCAGTATATCCAATACGTGCACTATCAGTAGTAGTTTTAGAAGTTGATGATGTTGATTGATGATTTTGAACGTCAGAGCGATTGGTGTTTGGTGGAGTGGTAATATGATTATCGGATTGTGGTAATTGATGAGAACGAGAACGAGTAGTGACCATACCGACAATTGATGATGTTGAAAAAGTGTCGTGGTCACTTGTATCAGTTTGAGTACTGATAGAGGCAGAAGTTGGCATAACGTTATCGTCAATGTCATCTTCAGCGTGATCCACTGGTGATCGAGATAGATAATCAGGCATGGTGTTTGATTTACCCTTGATGTGTTTTATTGTGAAGTTGTATGATTGTAGCCGTAAACGCCATCGTTCACATTTGTCGTTCGTTTGAGATTTACGCATGAGTGCTTCTAATGGTTTATGATCAGATTCTAAGATGAAATGATTACCGTGTAAATAGTGATGCCATAATTCAACAGCTTTGACGATCGCATAACACTCCTGTTCAATAGGAGACCAGCGTTGTTGAGCAGGTGTAAGCTTCTTAGACATATAACATATAGGACGATCACCTTCAGGATAGGTTTGTAATAAAACAGCACCGATACCAAGTTGTGAAGCATCTGTTTGTATTTTAAAAGGAAGTTGATTATTGGGAAGTCGAAGAACAAGGTCGGTAGTGAGTATGTGTTTGATTTGTTCGAAAGCAGCTTGTTCGTCAGCCGATAATGTAAAAATTGTAGGTTTAGTATTAGATGGATGTGTAGAGTTGGAAGGATTATATTTATATAAAGGGCTAGCAATACGGGAAAAGTTGGAAATGAATTTACGGTAGTATTCGGCTCCTTTTAAAAAACGAAAAATCTCTTTCGGTGTTGTTGGCGTTGGAGTTTCCAACAAACCGCGTATATTATCATTATTTGGACGAATTTCTCCACGACAAATGTGGTGACCCAGATAATTGATGCTATCAGTAGCGATGGTACATTTCTCGAAACTTAGACGAAAATTGTGTGTGTGAAGTAAATAAAAGATTTCATCCAAATGAGAAACATGATCGTCAAAAGTTCTCGAAAAAATGACGACATCATCTAGATACGCTAGACAATGTTTCCATCGAGCAGGACCTAAAATTTGGTTTACTATGCGTTGGAACGTAGGTGGACCATTTTTTACACCTTGAGGGAGGACTTTGAATTGCTAATGATTATCGCGAGTGGAAAATGCCGTTTTAGGACGATCATGAATTGCTAATGGAATTTGAAAATAGCCGTTTTTAAAGTCTAGTGTGGTGAAATATGTTGATTGAGACAGTTGATCGAAAATATCTTCGATGCGAGGTAACGGGAATGAATCTTTGACAGTAATATCATTTAGTTTTCGATAATCAACGCAAAATCGTGTAGTACCATCTTTTTTACGCACTAATACGACAGGTGAGCACCAAGGTGATGTTGATGGTTCGATACTATCTTGTTTTAACAGTTTGTCTGTTTCTGCGGTAATAGTTTGATGATCTTGAGGTGAACGTCGATAAGGTGGAGTGTAGATTGGTCGATGTTGACCGGTATCGATCACATGATCGACAGTGATATTGATTTTTGATGGTTGACGTAGGTCGAACAGTTTACCGTATTTCCAAAGGACATCTTGGATTTTTTTGCGATGCGAGGCGGAGTCGATGTGTTGTGTTAATGTTTCAATTTGATGTCGTAATTCTTGTGGGTAGCATTGTACACGAAGATGATGAAAAAGATTGTTTTGTGATAAAAATTTCTGATGACAGACGTAGCATTTATGTAATGAATTCAGAGAATAATGACGTATTTTTGCTGATCGAAATTGTGTTGACTGAGATTGATATGGTGATGTTGTTGCACATATTAGTAATGATGAAGAAACAGTACCGAGACACGTATTTGAAGGTAAAATATATGGATGATTGGTGGTATTGATAATAGTTAAGTGTGTTTGAGAATTAGTCACTTTAATTAAAGCTGTTGGAAGTACTACTGGTTTTTGACTAAAACTTGAAGACGGTTCAAACAACAAATTTGAACTATCTGGAAGATGTACTGCGGCTTTGATAACAGATTCGGAGTATTGTGGAATAGTAATTTGATCGAGTAATCGGACTGTACAACATGATGTATTGTTCGATTGAATGAGTGAAGTGGTGGTAGTTTGACCTGTAGTATCTTGCAAAGTTAAACGTTGTGTAGAGATATCCATATATAGAACATATTGATTGATCCAGTCAGTGCCTACTAAGACATCAGTGACGAGACTCGAAGCAACAGAAGCCGTTACAAAAGTGGAGAGACCGTTAATTTTTATTTCAAGTTGAACTTTACCGATTATGTTGATCGTGGTACAATTAGCCGAGATATAAGAATTTTGTGAAGGTTCAAACGTATTGTGATATATGCGTTGTAAAAATTGATTATGGATAATAGTGATACTGGAACCAGTGTCCAGGAGAATATTATGATAGGTGTGATTGATTTGAGCACGAATAAAAAAAGGGTTTGAGAATGTTGATGATGATGGCATAGTATTACTGAGATCTCCGCCATCTTGAGTCCCAGTTATTGAAAAACCTGGGGACAATCACGAACATTATGGTTATGGTTACCACATTTGTAACAGCCACGTGGCTGTCTATGATAGCAGTCGATAGTACGATGATTTGATCGTTGACAGATCAAGCATGGATAGAAGTGATTGGTTTGCGTAGGACGAGGACGATAGGCACGTGATTTGTTAAGAATGTGCATGTAATCTGTGGTACGAGTATTTTGAGGGATTTGTGAATGAAGAGAATTTTCAGAGCTGCTTTGTTGTTTTTGAGTGACAGCAGTAACAGGTGCAAAATATGGGGATGTTGGAAAGATTGATTGTTGGGTTTCAGAAGGAATTTCGTTCAGTAACTCTTCTTCATCATGAGCGATCTTCCAAAAAATACCTGGTGTTGGTTCATCATCGAGCGTTTTGAGGCGACGTTTGACGTGTATTTTTAAATCATTGCGCATACCATCTTGTAAATAATCAACGATCATATGTAGCGGCATATTTTGATCAACTTGTTTACATAAATCAATAATATCATCATAGTAGGCGTTAAGTAGTTCACCAGGTTGTTGTTTTCTTTCCTTCAGTCGCGTTTTGATAGCAGAAAGAGATGGTTTAAAGCGTTCAAGAAGATGTTGTTTTAGATCTCGCCATGTTTGTAGATGGTCTTTATTGTTATCATACCAATTAAAGGCAGATCCTCCTAATTTAATAGTAGCGATAGAATGTAGCATCGATTCATTCAATCCAGCGAAGCTACCGATGTGTTCAACAGCATTAATAAACTGAGTAACTTTCTGATTAGGATCGCCAGTAAATTTGGGTAGTTCCTTTAAAGCAGTTGTATTAAGAAGATTTTGAAAAGGATTTAGTTCCATATTGGTAGTTGAAATAGTATGTGAAGAAGTAGTTGTATCCGTAGGAACAGCGTGACGTCGGATGCGCCCGTATGTGATTATATCGTGTGGTAGTAAGTTACCGGGTTGGGTGTTGCTTCGCAAATGTCTGCGTTGTTGAGACGTCGTTTTTCTGGTTTTTTGTTTTTTTTTTTTAGGTAAATAGTAATGGAAAAAATGAATTGTACCGAAGAGTTAATGAATGTGACAGAATTCCAATACACAGGTGTTTGCAACGTTATGTGAAAATGATCGAGAGAAGACGGGTCACGGCACCAAATATTAGAGGTTTCCCTGTATCTTCTCGATGTTCGTTTATTTCCAGATTGTCTCCCCTTCACCAAGTATAGGGAGAGATATATAGAGAGAAATAAAGCATCAAAGAATGCGAAATGAATAAACAAATACCAATGAGTCAAAGAGTGATACATATGACTGTAACAATCTCCCTCTAGGCAAGCCAATGGCAGCTAATGTTTTAACCTTGTTAGTTTGGGAGTGAGAGATTTCATTTGACCCGAATATGTGCTATCTTTTTGACTGACAACACCCACACCTCCATTGTAAGTAAGATAATTAATCAGTTAAAATTAGGGGTGTGGATACGGGTATACATCAGTGGTTGAACAGAAGACTCACGCCCATACCCCTGCCAATTACATAATAGACAATAGAAAGGCCAAGATCAATAACAAGTTTTATTGACTTGAAAAGAACAGAAACAAAAAACAATAGAGATGAAAAGAAGCGAGCAAGAGTAACTAACTTAGAACTAGCTTTTGAAAAAAAAGACATGTGTACAGATATGTATATCAATATATCGTAATGAATCATACACGAAGTCAAAGAACAGAAAGAAAAACAAAAAAGACATAATAATCGAAATATTGTCACCATGTGATAAAATATCAAAGCCAATAGCTTAAAAACGAAAGTACACCAAAACCAATATCTCAAATTGGAAGAGAGGTTGGAGTTGGGCTTGTGAACACGTGAAAATCTAAGTTGATCAACCATTCTTTCAACTCCAGCATTCCAGTTTTTATATCTTGTATATCATTTTTCATACCTTGTATATCATTTTCTACATTAGTCAATCGTATAGATAATTCAAGCATTTGCTTCGAGTCAAAGTCATGATTTTGTAATCTCTCGAACTGTAATGATTGTGTGTTTTGTCGTAGATAATCCGGTGGATGCATTACTCGACCTTTAAGTGCCCGGAAAAATGTATTATCACATGCATTCATAAAAGATAAAGTAAGCAATAAATGTGCATGAGCATGAGTATCAATGTGTCGTTTATCGTAAGATCCAGCAGCCTCCCATTGACCAAAATTAATGGCAATAGCTTCTACTGGCCACATTTCTTGTTCAGATAACAATTTTTGTTTTATTTCACGATGTAACATTTTACTTGAAATTATTGCAGTAGCCCAAAACAAAGGTAATTGAATCATTTGCCTATTTGATAAATGCCATGGTGGCATAGGAAGGATAACAAGATCCCGAATAATTTCTTTGTTCGCCGTAAAAATAAAACGCGACTGATCAGTATAAAAATTTTCGCCTGCTTGTAGTTGCAACGAGTTATATGTTTGATCTTTCAATAATTGCATAACTAGAAATAAGAATAGAAAATATTTAAAATTTCGATATAACACTATTTCCCAATAGTCTTGAAATAAAACGTCACATATAAAGCATTGCTTAAGTCATGCAAAAAAATAAACAGCCTCAACAATAATACTAAGGTAGATAAAGACTTAAAAAAACATATGATCACCTATTATTGTTCTTTTATTTTCCAAAATAAAACTATTTTATCACATAATATTTATTAATGTATCTAACACGAGACTTTTTTTTATAAGGTAAGTTCGATATTAGTTTATCATATATGATTTAAAATCAATTAAATCAAAAACAAAAAATACTGAAATCAAGTTTTTCAAATGAAACATAATAAATTTTTCTCTCTATAAATTAATACATACTTGGTGCTACAGACCATTCCATCACAATATATTCATCCATCAGGTATTGACCACATTCATGGTCGTCATCATCTCTTTGCCAGTTTGTTTTAACTTTGCATATAATGTCCGTATGTTTTGGATGAGAAGAATCATAATATCTTCTATAGGTACATGTTAATTGGCGTTCACAGTAAGGAGGAGCTGTGATTGGTTCGTGTAATGATATAGATGGCATCTGATGAACAACAAACGAACGATATTTTTTAATGTACGAACCTGCCTAAACATAAGAGGAAAAAGTTATTTATACAAAAAGTTATTACATAAATCAAATAGATTTTAGATCACTTTAATTTTAAATAAATTTTATTTGTTTATTCTGATTTTATCTAATTAATTAGTAGAATTTAAGTGCAAGAATAAAACAAAACTAAAGACAATTTAAAGTCAAATGTCTTAATTGAAATTTATAGAAATCTAAAGTTAAAATGAAACTGACAAGAAAATAGCAATCCTACTTTTGCAACACATTTACGTTGAAATTCTTCATTATCACCACATTGACGCCATTGTAAATCAAACCAAGTAACTGGATCAACATTCATTCTCAATTCCCATAACTGATTTTCAATATCTTTATTATAAAATGATGCAGGTCGAAGTTCAAGACAAAACTTATTGTCAAATGAAAGACCTGTGTCCTTCACCAATTCTGTAATCTTATTCAGCATAGCAGTTGATTGACAAGATAAACGAAAAGCCATGTTATTAACATCTTCTTTTTCATTTGTAATATCAAATAATGGTTCTCCTACTGCTACCAGTACTGGTTCATCGATAAGAAAATCAATATTTGGTTTAATATTGAAAGCTGCTGGTGTTGATGATGAAGACAACTGCATAACATGATTGATGAGCTCCTAAAAAAGAGTTCAGAAGTCAAAAGCAAAATATCAACACATTGCTCATTTTAACGTTCTTCTTTAACAAAATTGTATTTACTTAAAATCGAAACTGTCACTATTTAAGGCCCCCTCAAAAAAGTCACTTTTAGTCAGAATCATCGAAATTGAGATAAATCCTTGGCAGATAGCCCGTCATCTACTCTTTCAAAAACGACAAAAATTGTTATTCGGCACCTCTTTTCTTCCAAAAGCTTTGAAAGAATTTCGTCATCCCCTGTTCGAAAAACAAGCCGTTTTTAGAAAAAAAACCGAAAATCATTTTTTTGTTTTTCTCAGAACGTGGGTTCAACAACGTAGCGCCAACAAAACTCTATCATAATAAAAGATAAATTCAAATACTTTTTGTTTGAAAGCTTGTGTTTAGGGCTAGCCCCCCCCCCCCCCCCATGTCCTTTCTTTTTAAATAAGCCTTTTTATTATCATATAAGAGAACACCTCTATAGAAACAGCGCCATTTTTTTAGGGATTTTCTTGAGTCGTTGAACTTGTCATTCTTTTTCTTCGTTTAAAAAATAAGAATTTTAAAATAAGGACCAGGAGGGAGCTGCATTATGACATGCTCTTTCAAACAAAAATAATTGAATGCCTAGAATAAAGGCCCACAGAGAAAACTTGGAGATACGATCGAGCTATTTTTGACCCTTGTTTGGTGAATATCTCTGTTAAACATCGTACTACAGAGCTGAAAATTTTACTATAGTCATCGCTCGCCAGCCTCCACATAACCTGAAAGTTTCATGTAGTTTGGATGTTCCGGTCCTGAGATCGATTTTTGAGGGGCCTTGAATTTAAGTATATTAAAATCTATTGTTTCATTTTTTTGAGAAATAAGACATTACTTGGTCAAGAACAATTAGTCAAACATGTTGTCGAGTTTTTAATCTGTTTTAAAACGTATGAAATATGCAATATGAAGAAATAAATAGTGTTTCAAATTCAAAATTTTGAAACGGAAAAAAATGGATTTTTTTTTATAAGAATCATACTATATATTCTATGATTAAAGAAAGAAGTAGATAAGGATTACTTTGTTTTCTTTTCTTTTTTTTTTACCTTTTGTACCTGTTCCATTTTTCTCTGAAAGTTTTTTGCTTCTTCATCAAATTGACACCATGAATATTGATTACTTTCGTTGTCTGTTGATGATGACCATGATGTATGAGTTTTATTTTCTTCAATGTTTGATCCTTTTGGATCATCATCTTTCCAATAATTTTCAGAAGAAGATTGAGACATTTCTGTATCTAGAAGTAAATCTCAGCATGTGAAAATGACTGTCGATTCAAAGAAAACTTTATATTTTTTTGCAGTTCATTCAAAAAACAGTCTAGAAGTAGTTTCGATATTATTCTATTCAACCTAATTTCAATTCAAAAAAAGAAAATATATTTTGCGACTAAATACGATTGTCTACTCTCATTTGTTATCGTAGTTGTTGGTTCTCTTTTCCAACTAGATGTTGTCATTGGTGAAGTTGATGAAGGTCTATTATCAATAACAGATTTTTATAACGACACCATGTGCTAACAACATTTCACCATATAATAATGAAAGTTTAAGTAATACACATCCAATATCTTTGTATAAACATATGTTTCCTTTCGTCTCTTCAATTGATTTTAAACAAGATCGAAAATCAGTATAACACATAGATGAATTAATAGGCAATACTCCAACATTGGTATCGGTATTATCAATAACAGCACGAACATCTTCTACATGAAGACGATGTACGCAGTATCTCAAAAGTCGTGTCCAGTTAAGAAATACGTTTAACTCCATTATTACATAAGCTTAATCTAATTTTTTTTTATTTGGAAGGGGAGAACATAAAGTTTTTTTTTGTCTAATACAAAGTTCATAAATACCCTTTAAAGGCTATCACTTCTCGCTGCAACATAAAAATGTAGCATTTTTCAATGTCAAAAAAAGGTGTGCAATGCTTTTCCCATATTTAATTAAATTTCTATCGTTATTATGGACTTTAAACCATAATCACCATCTAATATTGTTTTATTAGCATTTTTTTGATATTTGCATATGAAAACAACGCAACGGCACCAAGTCTAATGATAGTTAGAGGCACAACATTGTTCAATATCTTGATTTCACCAATTATGAGAGTTCTGCTTGTGTCAGGGAAAATCTGCTTTCCAGAAATATAGTAGCTAGTCGATCTTCTCAAAAAATATCAAATAAATGGTTGCAGAATAGCAATAAAGGATGTTCATGACCCAAAGCCTACCATAGCAATGGAAGTTTAATTAAATATAGGAAAAGCATTGCACACCTTTTTTTGACATTGAAAAAATGCTACATTTTTGTGTTGCACCGCGAAGTGATAGCCTTTAAAGGGTATTGATGAACTTTGTATTAGATAGAAAAAACTTTATGTTCCCCCTTGCAAATAAAAAAAATTAGATTAAGCTTATGTAATAATGGAGTTATACGTATTTTTTAACTGGACACGACTTTTGGGACACCCTGCATAATTGTTTCGACGGAATAAAATAATAATTGATCAAAAAAACCTGCAGTAATACAAGCAATTAATGATGCATAAGTCGTTTCAAACAAAAGAACATCTTCTGTTGTTTCATAATCATCATTTATTGATAACTGTAAAAAAACAAATATTAAGTTAAAAACACCAGAATTCTTATTCTGAAATTAATCTGAGCAATACGTCGTTGTTTTCTTTTTCGATAATAATCAGCTACTTGAATTGCATTTAATGTTGGTAATATAATTTTATATAAAAATTTTTCACATATATAACATCTTGTTATAAGATCAATGACTGGAATAAGAATTTTTCATATAGGTAACATTTTATTATGACCACCACCACTGATTGATGATGAATAAGAAATAAAAGCAAATACGTGGATCTTCGTTTATCATCAAATAAAATTTCAATCTGATGGACTTACACTTTGAAACGATTCGATAAACATTACATAATAAATTGGGAAGACTATTAAATAAGTAGATCTAAAAAGAATAAATCAAACAAAAAACGATTTTAAATAAAATAATAATGAAGATACTTGCCCACAGTTAAAATAAATTACGTATCACTCGAAAAATTATTGTGGTCAATTGTGTTTACTTCTCTGTCAGATACAAAAGAAAAAAAATACAGAAATAGTTAAATCATTATTTAATTTTTGACAGAAATCAACTCTTGAAGAAAATTATTTGTTAGTACTACTAAACCATTATTAGCAAGTGAGATAAGAACTATTTTCTCAAATGCAGCAGTACCCAAAAAACATCATTCAAATAAAGATTTTATTTTCAGAAATAAAAGATCTTGGCTAGATACAGGTGTGATAAAAATTTCAGCTCTCTACATCAATAAAAAGTGCGCAAACTATCATAAACAATTTTTCGTTCAATTTTAGCGGATACCCTTCTTGTTCCCTTACTTCTGGGACACCCTGTATATCCATAGTTTTATTGTTGTTCAAAAGATATTTACACTCCCTTTATATACCCTTAATATAGAAACTTCTAGAACTTTCTTGACTGTTCTACGAAGTTACGAAAAAAAACGACAAAAATTTCTTACCAACCCAATAGAAATAAATGATATGTAACAGCTTCATTATTTACTTTTAAAAAATTCGTCCGATTTGTATCAAAAGTTTTATGATTGGTTAAAAATAAGATGATTTGTTTAAATAAGTCCTCTATAATAATGTGATTTTATACATAGAGTTGCAAGCCGTCGGCTCTAGCAAAAACACCGGCTGCTAGCCGTCAACTTCAGCAAAAATCGACTGACGACTTATAACTCTACTTGTATTTTGATTGTATTTATCTACGTTGTTGTCAAGACGATTAGGAATGTCCAGAGAGAGAACAGAAGAGAATTGAAAAAAAGTACCTTTTTTCGTTCTCTTTTTTTTCCAGCAAATCTCTACTTATATATTCGCATTAAAAAAGAAATGATGATCTCTTGGTCTTTTGTCTGCTTCTCTTCCTTCTATATTGTTTCTCATTTTTTTAGAGCTATTTTGTGAATAGCGAATATGTCGGTGACTGAAGTTGTCGAATCGATTTCGACAGTACTTGATAGATTTAAAGATCAAGTAAATTAAAAATAATATTTTCAATTTATTTTATTCTAACAAGTAACGTTCATCGTCAAGCGATTCACTTAGCCCTAGACTGATAGAATGCATGTACGTATGTAACAGCATAAAAAGCTACATTAAAAAAGTAATACGCAAAAATTGATAATATGACCAGTATATCTTAGGCGACCAGAAAACTTAATTTGGAGAATTCTCACTCTAATGGATGCATTTCCAATCAGCTGCAAAATAAGCATAAGATACATCCGTTTTTTCTTCGATATATTCTTCCGTGAAAGTTTCGCCAGAAATTATACAAAACTTCATGTCAAGTTTAAGCTTCCAGCAAAGATACTTTTTCATAAACTTGTAACAAGTTTCAAGCATATCAGTAAGTTGATCAAAAGGGATAATCAAATAGCTTTTCGAAAAAGTTACTGACTTAATAAAATTTTACTCATAATTTTTATCCTCTGAGATTACATTACATACTTAAGATCATCTCCAGCTGTTGTAATCGTTCCTCTCGGGTATCGAAGAAGAAACTACGTTTATGCGGCGATTTGTTTGCATTCATATCGTTGTTCATCTTTCAAATAATAAATATTAGTGTATTTTTATAATTTTTATTTATGTATTGGCGCTGTTTGCACAAAAAAAAAGAATTTTATTTCGTTTATTTATATATCACATTATTAACAAGAATAAATTTTTATTATCGTATGATCATTTGTACTATAATTACCAAGTCGATTTTTTGATCATGGTGCTACTATCATCACTATTACCACGATCACTATGGCGATTTTGGCCATAGTTATTATTTGGCCATTTGTACCATTGTTACTATGGGCAATTGTGCCATAGTTACTGTGGGCATTTGAACAAAATGGTCATTTGTACCATAGTTACAACGGCCATTTTGACCATAATTAGTATTTGGTCATTTGTACCATGGTTGCTATATGGTCACCTGTGCCATAGTTACGTGGTCGTTTGTACCAAAAAAATGACCGTTCGTGCCATAGTTACATGCTCATTTGTACCATAGTTACCTAGTTGATTTTAGTAAAAAAATGGCCATTTGTGCCAAAAAAATGGTCACTTGTGCCAAAAAAATGGTCACTTGTGCCAAAAAAATGGTCGTTTGTGCCAAAAAAATGGTCACATGTGCCAAAAAAATGGCCATTTTGACCGCGTTACCGACAGACAGACAGACACAGGTGAATTTCGGTTTCTAGACCCTAGCCTTTCAGTGTAGAGAAAATTAAATTTTTAATTACCAATAAAATATGATGAATTAACAAATTGAATCTATTTTGATTTAGAACAAAATAGAGAATGTTTAATTGCTTTTAGTCATTTTAAAATTTCTCTTATTATTAATAGACTTAGAGACATTTTAAAAACAATTGATAATACAATATAATTTTCTTTCTTTATTTTTTTCTTGATTAATCTTGTTGACTTAGAGATTGAGTGGTTATGATCAGAGACCGAAACGGAGCGAGCATGAGGTGCGGATGTGGTTGTAAGGTGTGGGTGTGGGTGTGATTGAGTGTCAGTATAGGTTAGATGGGCGTGTGCCAAGGATACGAAAAAAAACAACACTCACACTCACTCACGCTCACACCCACGCCCTAAATATGTTTAATAATGTCTCACATGTATAAGAATTAATACTGAATTCGCTTATTATGTTAAGACGATTTTTATACATTCTTCAAACGTATTTATACTTTACATGGTAGGTAATAGAGAGTCTAGCGAATATTAATAATCGACAATTAGTTAGATACTTTAGCAAATGAGAAACGTTTCGTTAGGAACCAGTTCAAGATAGAGTTAATAGGAAGATAAAATATCCATACATCAGATAGTTGATAGTTTGTGTGAAATTATTTCGTAGAAAATACGTATTATCTAACTCAATATAGATCGTTCTGTGAAAATGATCGCCTGAATTGTTAATATTACCGAATTACCTTTGCATGAAATTTTCTTCGAGCAAATATATATGTTCAGAATGAGATGAATTTATTATGTATCTTTCTGATCGGCTGCATACAAATAGATACGAAAGATCTTATTGTTATTATTCAATTGTTTCAAAGCGAAATATACTGCTGATCAAGAAAAACCATTCATTTTTTGCCGTGACCAAGTGTATCGAAATCATCGATATTAAGAAATATAGTGGTATCACTTGGGTCAATATTGATTTCGAAAATAACAAAAGTAATTTCTACATAGTTCTTTAAATACATTACTAATATAAACGAATGTTACTTGCATGCTACCACTTGCTGAAAGGAATTCATCAAAAGAAAAAACAACACACCCTGTTTATCTTGTATTTCTTTAAGTAAAGATGTCATCATCTAACGGTGACAATGAAGTGTAAGATGATCACGTTTTATTCAACTTCTGACGAAGTTCTAATATTTCTGTTTTTTTTGGTTAAGATTCTTGATCAAATAATGCATCAATATTAACAGTAATTATATAATGGCTTAGTAAATGTTCTATACAAAAATTAATCACGTGCACACAAATTAACAGATGAAACATTGTCCTAATGGAATGTCAAAATCGGTTTCTGTTGAATAATCTTTGAATGATCGATATTTTTCTTAACATAAATAATCAATCATTGTTCTTTTTTTCGAAGTTTAAGTATGTCAAATAAGTTCATCACTTTTTCAAACTATATGTATTTTGTGTAGCTTTCCTACCGCTACAAAATAGTTTATTAAAAGCAAGATTATTATGCGGTACTGCTGAAAAGTTCTTTCGTGATTGTCTAATCACGATAATTGCAAAGTGATTTTTTTCCTTCATATAACACCGTAACTTCAAGTTTGTAAACGGTTTGATATGATTGAAAATTGAACAAAATCCATATAATCATGGAATATAGTGTCAATAATAATGGCTGATTACGTTGTTCTTTGTTCGGGTGGTACCTGGCACAACCTATCCCTATGAAGAATAGCAGACTTCAAGACTGAAGTCTCTACTATTTTCTCTTCGGTCTATACTTGGTTACGCTGCTACATTAAATGGATGTACATTATAATTATTTCTGGTTTATTATATGGAGGAGTACTATTCCTGAATATATTAAAAATGACTAAAAAAATCATTTTTGGATTTTTTTTGTTTCGATACTTATTTATTCAAAAACTTTAATAATATCAATAGATTTATGGACAGTTCGGTCGTTTTGAGTTGATTCTTCATTGCAAAAAAATTGAGTATAATAATCTAATTCATTGAAAACTATTTCTAACAAAGAATAAACCATTTTATAATCGAAGATGTTAGAATGTCATCTGGTACTTTGACATCCAAGACGCATACGTACAAATATTCTATATTTATAACGAAATCTATGCATTTCTTGGTATCAATCAACTCTAGCACAATAAATAAAATCAAAAGAGCATATAACGATCTTTACGCATGGGTCATATAAAACTAAGGAAAGCAAACTGATGACATCATAACTAAAGCAGGGAACCAGTTCGAAAGAGAAAAATAACACTATGCTTTTTTGCTTCCTTTGTCTAATAAATGCATGTTATCGCAAGCATGAGATAATATTAAAACTAAGTAAAATAATATTATCTATCTTGCATTTACAAAAAAAAAACAAGTGCAATATTTGATTATCAATGAGTCGAACTGTATTAAATAAACTGTTATTGCATTCATTTGAAAATTATAATGTTCTTTTTAATGAATTTCAATTTCATAATCATAATCCACATCATTTAGGTTCACTTTATTTATTGGGTGCAACTGATGATAAATTGGAAAAAGCTTATGAAATCATGTGTAAAGAACTTGTTCCATATGAAACATCTCCTCAAGAAATAAATCTTTCCAATTGGCGAACATATCTTGGTGATAAAGATTTTTGTAAAAGTTATCGAGATTTTTTTCATGAACAATTAACAACAAGTGGAAATAATTGGCATGAAAAATTAAAGGAATTTTTATTAGATAATGAAGAACATCCACTAATTAATGGTGTTATTTGCGGTTTAGCACATCCACTTATTCATATTGGTTATGCATTTGAATTAGATAGCCAAATTGTAGGTATTGAAGCATTAGCAATGACTGCTGTTAGTTATAATTATCTTCATGATATTGTTGACAAATTAAAACCACCAAAATCTCCTTCAAAATCAGCTATAGAAATTTTTAAAGATATTCGTTTGGATAATCGTTTGCCGAGTTATGATACATCTGATGTTCCAACACTCGAAGAAATTGTTAAAAATTATACTGATTCTGTTCTATCTCATTACAATCAATGGAAAATGAATAAAGAAAATATTGAAAAAACAATTGAAGAATTATTTGATTTAGCAGTTTATGCCTATGGTGCAACACATAAACCAAATGATATTGAGTTTGGTTTTGTCTTACTTCATTTAGGAGCCATCCATAGAGAGCGTCCAGGTTAACAGGACAGGGAAGGGTGTGTGTCAAAATTGAACAGAAGGAAGAGTGGTTAAACATTTTCTGATATTCGAACACTTATTATGAGTATTTTCCTTTTGTTTCACATAAATGTTTGTGAGATTTTGAAGTTGGCAAAGAAAACTCTGCAAATGTCCTCTTTCTGATTTTAATGATGGTTTGCTTTTAGATACTATATAGTGTTCTAATAAATCAAAACTCGACAACACAGGTTTCTCGAAACTAGATATCTTACACTATTTGATAACTTAGCGAAATATTAAAAGTAGTCCAAATCCTTTTAGAGTTTCTGTTAGAACACTATGTAGTATCTAAACGTAAAAAATCATTGAGATCGGAATGGAGCATCAGAGGAGGATTATGCGTAACCTTCAAAATCTTGCGGACACTTGTGTGAAAAAATAGAAAAACATTCATAGTAGATATTTGGGAACCCAGAAATGTTTGACCGTCCCCTTCTCTCTTTATGTAGACGTTCGTAATGAATGGTGCCTTAGTGACTGCTATGCATGCTATTCGTATAATATATCCACATATAAATAATCAAAAAACATTTGAACATATTCTTCTTGCAGTTTTTTATTTTGCTATTGTTGTATATGTATATCAATTACGGCCTGAAATAAATGAACATCTTATCAATGATTATAAAATGGGTGATGAAAAAAATAATTGGAATTATGTTATTGAACGAATTTTAAATACAGAATTAATGAATGATGTTCATGCTGTTAAAGTTTTACGAGCTTTAAAAGATGCTGAAAAAGTTTATGGTTATAAAGATGGATTTTATTTAAAAACTGCAGTTAAAACTGTAGATAATGTGAATATTGAAGATATATGGATTGCAAGACCGAATGATCAACGACAATTAAATGTACTCAAACGTTCATAATTGACTTTTACAGTTTGAACAAGTTAATCTTTCTTTTTTTCACTTACTTAATTTTAAATGTAATTGTTTTTATTCCAAAATTGAGGATTTAAATCGATAAGCTGATATATTAGAGCTCAATGGAAGAATTCTGTTGGCTTATATATGTAATTCAGTCGAGCATGATATATAAATAAATCATAAAGATCAACATAGAATGATAAATATCTAAATTTTAGATAGTGTTATTTTTTCTTGACAAATATGAATATTACTACATTATACCTGTTATTCAGATACATAGAGCATTAGAAAAACTTTTTCGCCCAGCTCTTCTAAAATCTATAATTTCAGTTCAAGTGTTCTATTATAATTCTTACATATATTTAGAATTGTGTGCAAAATTTCAGCCTTTTATTTCTTTCAGAGTAGTCACATATAGTTTTCGATACAAGTTTCAACTTTTTCAATGCAAAGTTGACTTATCGCAATATTAGATTGCTCATACTCTAGTAAGACAAGTGAACTGGGTTTAGATGACCATGAGTTAAGCTAGCTTTATCCTACATCGGAGTATGTCATTGATATAAAAATTGTGGTTATAGATATAATTATACTGCAAAACCTTTTACACTCACATGAAGAGTGACACGTGACTAATCTCTGAAAGAAATGAAAAGATAAAAGGATGCACAAGATATAAAAGGTTAAAAAGAAACTTTTCTAGCACCGCACGTAGTTTCGTATAAAATTGTATTGATGATAACGTCGATATGCTAAACGAGCAATTTGTATTCACGGATATTTGTCTGTAATATTTTTACGAAATCCAAAATTGTTTCTATTTTAAACAGTTCCTTCAATTGTGAATTTGTGTTAGCAATCAATTTTAAAATGTGCCATGATGTGTTTCAAAATGGATTGTTAATGATACTTCCTCATTTCATATACGTCAGACACAATATACTGAATAATTTTATTTCATTTCTTTCATTAACTAAAAATAGAAAGCTGTTCTATAAGCAATAGTGGAATATTCTTGAAGAGAAGAATTCATACGAGTGTTCGCATTATTAAATCAAATATAAACTCCTAAAAACGATTTTAATTTTGTGAAACAAGATTTAAAAGGAATATTGAAGGCAAAAATCTCCGCATTCACCACAGATTGTGAGAAATGCTAGTCAGCAACTATTATAGACCGTAGTGGACATCTAGGCAAGAGTGTGGGTGTGAGTGGCTGTTAATCTTCCCTTCCTTCATACTCACACCCACACCCACTCTCTACATCAATGCTCTTCATAAAAACGGTTTTCAGATGTGTACTTATCTTAACAAGATTCTGTCCGACCTGAAATGATGCTCAAGCACTTAGAACAAGTGGATAACTTGTACTATAATAGACACATCGAAACGGAAAAGAATTTATCACGACAACTAGTTGACTGAAAAGTAATAAGTTGGCTGCTACATTTCGTGTAGTCAACTGATTAAATGATTCGAGTTGTGAAATATTCTATAGAAATATTTCTCTAAGTAATGTTCTTAACGATCTTCAATATCGATTAAAATTTTTAAAAACACACAAAATAAATAGAAACATACAAATTTTTTTTACAGGTTCTTGAAACTGCGGTATATTGTTCTGAAGAACAGGAAATGTTAAGAATATAGAATAAAGCAAAGTTTTATTTTACAATATTGATCAAATTTATAATGCTTTCAAAACCTTCTTGATGAAAAAGTGAAATAATTAAGAGTAAATAACAAGAATGAAATTTATATTCATAGCATATTTTATTAAAGAAATCAATCATTAATAAAACTTGTTCATATAAGAGTAACATGACACGATTATTTGTTTTTTTTTAAAAAGAAATGTAGATAAAGAAAAAGAAAACTATTTTTATTTAAAACTTTAGTCTATTTTACGAATTCATATTGTCTCATTGTCTTTCTCTTTATTTAAGTTTGACTGAATTACAGAGAAGGATATGCCTATGCAGTTTTATTTTTATGATTATTGAAGTCTTTACAAACACTGGAATCAATAAGTATATACGCACAACTACAATGATCTTATAAAAGAAAATAAAACAATAATAAAACTCTTTATTTTAGCTCAATATATCTCCACCTTTGAACAAGATCTTTGTCAGTTGGTTGAAAATTGAAAAGAATTTACTTTTGTTAATATTTATGGCAAAGGTCAATCTTATCGTTTAATGGTCGAAATTCGTTTTCCTAATGATCTCACAGGTGTTGAAACATAAAAAGCTTTTGTCTTTAGCTTTAATTTTCTATTTTTTATAAATAATATATAAACGTTAAAGACAATTATCATAACTAACTACTTACAGTAAAACCTCTCTATTCTGAACACCACTGGGTCTTTCCTAAATCGTTCATAATGATGGGGTGATCTTATAGAAGGGGATCATGCAAAAAAAATTTTTTTTTTTATTTTTTATTTCTGTTCAATTCGTAATCATTTGTGTATTCTAATTTTCTTTTTAAAATATTTGAAACAGCTCCAATTGAAATATGAAATATTTCACTTAATAGTCGAGGGTGTGGGTGTGGGTAGGTGTGGGTGTGGGTGTGGGTGTGTGGGTGTAAGTGTGTGGGTGTGGGTATGTGGGTGTGGGTGTGTGGGTGTGGGTGTGGGTGTGGGATGGGTATTAGTGTGGGTGTGGGTGGGTGTGGGTGTGGGTGTGGGGTGTGGGTGTGG
>CAJNOP010002152.1:0-13861 GCA_905250075.1 Rotaria sp. Silwood1 | reverse complement strand
GTATAATAACATGGGCGAGTACTCGAAAGCACTTTCATCGTATGAACGATCACTTGAAATCCAGAAAATAGCTCTCCGTTCGAATCATCCCGACTTGGCTTCTTCCTACAACAACATCGGTATGGTGTATGATACCATGGGCGAGTACTCAAAAGCACTTACATCGTATGACCGATCACTTGAAATCCAGAAAATAGCTCTCCCTCCGAATCATCCCGACTTGGCTGCTTCCTACCTCAACATCGGTACGACGTATGGTAACATGGGCGAGTACTCCAAAGCACTTTCCCATTACGAGAAAGCTCAAGAAATCTTCCGAACATCACTGCCTCCAACACATCCGCATATTGCTCTGATGAAAAGAAACATTGAAAAAGTAAAAAAGAAAATGTAATTGTTTTTTTTTCGTTTTTGAATGGAAAATAAATTCCCCTTCTTGAACCCAAAGCTGGCCAAAGCAAGCAGCTGCAAAATTTCGCGCACGCGCGACCAGAGATACCCTCCGTATTTTGCTGGCTCGTACAGTGGACAAAGCCGACAATGGTTAGGCAAACATACATCCATGTATGTATGAATAGTACTACCATGATCATCATCTTCGAAATGACGGTGACGAAATGGACGCTTCTATTCATACATACATTGATGTATGCTATGAAGGCCTACCATCTGCACGCCTGCACGGGTCACCAACAGAACGTCGGATATCCCTGGGAAGGTTCATTTGGTTTAGAGCCACGCTCAAAAGCTCCATTACTTAGAAAATTATCTTTATTCTTCAGTTACGAAGAACGAGAAGTAAAAACGGAAGAAAGAAAAGGTATCAAAACGGAAAGACTCGATAAAAGACGACGTCACGGAATGATAACCCAGGTTCAAAAAAGCACGATCGTAAACGATCGTATACGACGAAATACGTCTAGAAACGGTTATCGTATACGACCGTATATGGTCGTAACTTAGTCGTAGGTTTCCGCATCGAGAAATCATATAGAAAGATCGGTCATGAATTTTTGTGTGATTCTATTAGATCTTACAAACTATTGTATATGATCATACGAGATCATACGGAAAATCATACGAAAAATTGTTGTCTCAGAAATCTGATGTCAAGTCTTACATCAAGTTTCCCGAAAATGAAAAATTAAATTTGAGATTTTCTATAATATTAATATAGAAAATTAAGGAATAAAATCAACCATTTTCTATACTATTGCTGTAGAAAAATAAAAAGTAAATATGCGATTTTTGTATATTCAGGGTATAGAAAAAAAAATGAAAATTTATATATCCTATATTATTATTATAGAAAAATAGGAAATAAAACTAACTGTTATGTGTATCAGAGATGGACGAGTCAGCAAAAAATTCGCACCGTCACCGCCCCGTCCCGCCCCGTTGATAACGTTCCACACCGCCACCACCCCGCCTGTTCAGCATTGAAACCGTCACCGCCCCGCCCCGCCCCGTCCAAGATATGTTTTCAAAAACTATTTCTTGACAAATTTTTCATTAAATTTTCGTAATGGCTATTTCATTTCATGAGATGAAGAGGCATATTTTAAATGCATAAACATCGTTCCGAAATAGAAAAAAATAAGCAGATGAAAATGAGAGGCCATTATAATACAACCACTCATTTTGTGGAACTCACATATATTTTCGAAGAAAATAGTGATTGTAAGTTTTAAGTTCGAGGTTTGACGACTCTTCCCCTTCTTTCACTCCATTACAGACATCCCACCTAAGGTTGCCAGATCTTCCGATACGGCAGGAAAAATTCCGATTTTTGAAAGTTTCTCCAACGACTTTCCGACGTTCCGATTTTTTCCGATTGCCTTCAGATTTCCTAATTTTCCTTCGGTTTTCAAAGTCTTGTTTGTGAATTCAAGTTCTTAGGACATTCCAGAATAATTTAACCATGACGCGATACCACACATATATTGCGATCTATTTCATCATAGTTATCGGGTAGTGAAGCGTCATGAACTCAACAAAACCACACTGCAGTGATTTGAAAGCATATCCTCCAATAAAACTATGATGTTTTACAGACAATTAAGATCCAGTTTTCTATCACGATGAACTAACTTTCTCTGTTCGTTTTCTATACTGATAATTAAGAATATTTTCGTTTCTGAGCTTTTTTTGTTTCATCACAGATATAATAAAACTAACCATAATCGTATGGGTACTAATTTAGCTGTTGCAGAATTGAAAATCGGAATGAATTCTGTTTATACTTGTGGACATTTTTATGAATATCTGTTACCTCAACCTGATATTTTGAAGAGTATTCGAGCTAATAAAAATTATGAACAAAAGCGAACATTATGCAGAATAAGACGTAGTTTCTTTTGCACAAGTTTTGTGAAATGCATGTGTGTATGAATTTACAATGTTGATTCTATTGTTTCGTCAAGTTGGTTATAGCATTTTTGATAAAAATAATGTGATCCTGTTCAAATGACTTATGTAGATATCTTAATCATGAGTAAATTGTGTAATCGATATTTTCTTTCATTCTTTATGAAATATCATTTCCGATATTGCTTCGAAAAGATGAACAGAAGCAAAATAAAGGATATTGAAGCTATCGAAAATATATAGACTAGTTATTTAAGCATGGAAAAATCCTTTCTGATTTTCTTCCGATTTCGAGAACAAAAATTCCGACATTTTTCCGATTTTTAGAAAAATTTTTCTGATTTTTTAATTTTCGATCTGGCAACCCTGACCCCCACCATGACAGACCTCAGCAACAGCGCATAAAAGGCTCTAGTTTTTATATAATATATCAATCATTTCATACGTATTCGGAAAAAAGGTGTTTTACAATTTAAAAATTAGGCATCAGAACAATAAATTAAAAAAATATATGTGAGTTTCACGTTTTAGCTCCTCTGGAGCTGCGCTAACAAGTTTTTTTTACTGATTAGTTTAGTATGAAAAAATTTTTAAATTTTTAAAAGATGTCTCTAAAGGTCTGAGTATATTTAAGAAATCAAGGTTATACAAAGGCGGTGAAACCGCGAAATTTCGTCATGCACCGTCACCGCCCCGCCCCGTCAAGTTTTAGCACCGCCCCGCCGGCGGGGCGGGACGGGACGGGGCGGTTTTACACCGCGGCTCGCTCATCTCGGGTCGAAAAAATAGATGAGGTGCAGTATTTCACACTTGTAGCAATAGTAAAATAAGTTTGTTTAGTTTGTTATACAACTTTCATTCAATCACTATAACTTTCATTGATTTGAATAGTAACAAACACTGTATCACTAGGTCATGTAAATGTAATATAACAAAAAAAAAAGTGCTTTGGAACGCTGCTTCGAACAAATTTCTTTTTTGCGGCTATTTCTAACAATTTGTAAACGCTAATGAGAGAATCTTTCCGGATTCTTCATTCTAATTGCAATGATTGTTTTGTCTGTGGATATTAAATATTGATGTAGTGATAAAACTCAACATATTTGAGTGTCTATTGAGATTTGATGGAGTTAGCGAGTTTGTAATATGAATTGTTCCAAATAACTCTCCATGACAACATCTTCACAAGAAACTCACATTTTCGAATTTCGTCTTTGAACTACTTCTACGTAAGTTAATCACATATCCAACATTGAATATACAGTGTCAGAATTTGAGATTCTACATATTCGAATTAAGACGTTTTTGAACAGTAATTATTTTTAAAAGAGTGCTGCATCTCGGAAATATGATTGTGTCGAATACCTGAGATATAAAGTGAGGTCTCTGAAAATAAAAGTAAATTATATGTATGAGAGTAGTAGATTAGATATTCTATTTACCATGTTTTTTTTGTTGATTTAAATAGTTGATACATCAATTTTTTTGTGATAATTATCAATTAATACACCTTCGGCTCAATATTTCTAATGATAATTCGCCTATTAATAATCACCAATGTTTAATGCCATCTTCTATTCCTTTATCAAGTGAAATGACTGATCAAATTCAATTCTGTTGTTTGACAATCCGTTATTTATATATTTGTCTTACATATACATGTTTTCTTGAACATTTTATTGAATATATACTCAACATTGAACGACTGTCAGTTGCTTTTAACACAACTGATGTATTTTGAACTACGATCCAAGTCAGATATTGAAACATTAACGAAATTAAATGGAAACTGATTTGAAAAGGCGAGATGAATTCATTATGATTAACTTTTCATCTTTATTGAAATCATTTAAAATTTGATGGTGCAAAATAAATTGTTCTCTTAGTATGTTTGATATTTTTTCTGTACTCTCTCTAAACACAAGTTCCTCCATTGTTTTTTGGATTGGATTTGATTTTTCATAGAAAACAAGGACAAATCTTAAACTATTTTCTTTTTCTAGTCTTTTTACAGAACATTAATTTAACAAATTCCACTAGCATTCAGTTTGTAACATCATCGTACTCTTGAAGCAGATCACTTTGGTTTGACTCTTTGACCTTCTTATATGGAAAAAAAGCTAAGATTCTCATGTGATAGCAAACAATGTACACTTTGTTTCAATACCTTGTTTTCTTATTGACAACTCTTTTTTGAAGAGCAGATGCCGTTTGATCTTTTAGACAGTCAGTTTTGTTTGAACTGAGCCTGAACGGTCGGAAACAGTGTAACAACTCTATAGAGAGAGTGTTGTTTATCATCTTTTGTTCAGAATTTAATTGTTTGTAATGAAACTATCGTGGACAAATCATGATAAAATTTTGCTTTATCCATAAAAATTTTCATATTTGATTTTTACAGCTTTTTTTGTACATCCATAATCTTCACTTTTTCAACATATTTTTAAAACAATCTTTAGTTCCAATCATGTATGATTTTGTAGAGAATTTCAAATGCAATCTTTTGGTTAAAGTGATAGTGTGTGTACTTTGATATTCACTGCACTCTCGTCTACGTCCACATTCTCAATTTTAGAGAAAATTGATTTCTAATAGGAACAATTTATTCAAAGAGTGGTTTTCTTGTGTCTTTTTGTTTTTCTACTAACTCTAGGTACCAAAATGGCATTATTTGACTTTAAAAGTTTTCGCCCGTAATGATTTCGAATTCGCCTATATGAAATGGATACTTAATAATTTAAATCACATCCAAAAATTTAAACTTCATCTTCATATGTAAATTATTGTCGAGGAACATTGAAAAAATAATAAATTCCGTTGAAATTTCATCAATTTTGAATTTATGAATGAATTACAGTAAGATAATCTGTTCTACCACAATATATATAACTTTTTAATATGATTTTTTTCTTTTAGTTTTGAGACAAATATTTTTATTTGACCACATATTCAAGATATTTCGATTGGTTTGCATCCAACTCTTTATGTACTTATTTCTTGAGCGACTAAATGAAATATATCCTAATATTTCTCATATTAAATTTTATACAGGTTAAGATTTTATTCTTTGCCGATTCGTGAAAAGAAAAAACAATTTCTAAGAAAAACATACGAAAACAGAGAAAAAGCTGTTTTTCTGATGAATCTAGGTCATCGTTTCTTTTTAAGGCTTGAAATAGCCTAAATTTGTCACTGCTCACTATAATAATTACATGATTTTGTCGGAAAAGCTTTTAAAAATTATTAAATGTCAGTCGAAAACCAGAAATCCCAGTTAAATGACTGAACAGATTTGCATCCTTTTTAATGTCTGGATGAATATTTTTTGCAAAAGTAGATGAACGAAAAAATAAATAAAAACATTTAGTACTATACATTCTGACCCATCCATAATTGTGACATAATTTTTGTTTCTATTTTTCAGCAGTGCTTTCAGATTGTGTTATATAAAAAAGGAAGAGTATGATTATGTTCTTAGCGAAAAGAACAATTACATCCTACAAAATATTTCCAACAATATATATATATATACATCTACTTTATATGCAATTAAATTCACGAACAGATTTTAGAAAAACTTGTATTTTATTATGAGAAAATATATTCATTGTTTTTTTTTTATTATATAGAATGTTATAAAGATGTTGATAGTGATATTCAACTTTGAAATGTGACAAGACTTAATTTGGGGTTTTGCTTATATCATGTGATTCATATATATTAGTATATTTTACCTTGATTACTATCATCTTACACATAAATATTAACTGTTCGAAATATATTTGTTCAATGCATGCTTATATAAAAACTGTATGCATGAATTTTAATAAACAGTTCTTAATTTTTTTTAAGAATAATAACTCATACAAAATGAATTTTATTCTTAGGATTAGGATTCTCTTCAAACATAATACAAAACTACTCGATGCACGCTAACCATAGCATAAGTAATATCAAATTTTGGTTAGATCGATTCATCGTATCTCACTAATTACTGTTATTTTTATCGAATGCGTTGTACTCCATAGATTTTCTATCAATAAAAAAAACAGAAGTCTTTGCCGTGAAATCGAGGAATGTCAAACTGAAAAACTTCATCAGTTTTTAGTCTTAAGGATGAAACAATAGAATTCAAACCTACCCTTTATGATTTTCTTCTACGTTGTTGGTCTCAAACATACCGTTTATGATTCTCAAAGTCAACTTTTATACTGCTGGCCATGGGTACGATCTCATATATATTAACTTATACACTGTAAAGTATATATATCGAAGTTGAGTATGACTGTTACTGACTATTGCCATTTCCTCCATTTTAACCTACAGCTCACATGCATATAAAAATAGAATCGGAATGTTTTTTAGATTCGAAAGTTGAAACTTAAATTGATTGTTGTTGCTAAATGAGTTCTTTGATAAATCATAGTAGAATCAATTCATATTCATATTACCGTACGACATGTTGAAAGATCTTATATATCATCTCTGAAACGGAAGATACGACTATCCATTGAAAAAGCATTTCGAAAGCTATGATAAAATAAACTATCAGAATCTTACCAAGAGTCGTGTCTGTCTTCATTCCAACGCATATGTATTGGGCGAAAATCAACTGTAATGAAATATTTTTTTTTATTTTCATGATATATATTTAATACTCTTTGTAAAAATCAAACAAATAATTATGTTATATAAAGTATCACTTATTTTTATTTATTTTGTCTTTAGAAAATATTATTTAGAATAAGTTTATTTTTTTACTTGAAATATATAAATAACTTAGCTCAAAAAAAATCAATCTTTTTAGAAAGTTATTAGTTCAATCAATGAACCTAAATAAAGTATGTAAAAAAATGTTTGCTCATTTCATTTCAACGCCAGTTGAACTTAAGTATCTATTACATTTGTTGTCTTACTTGAAATTTAACAAAAAATAATTTCCTTTTCATAATTGATTTGGTCACATGGATTATTGAAAACTGATCATCATGTATATGTTTTCAAGAATAAGAATGAAATAAAGCCTTGTTATTCTCATTTATTGATAAATAAAAATAGGACAGATAATAAGAAATATTATGCTAAAATACAAAAATTTAAAAACAAAAAGAATTAGAAAATGACCATAGTATTTTAGTGAAGACTTCAATATTATGCAGAGAACACAAAAAGTTTTAAATAATTTTCATCTTTATATTAGTTATTCGTTATATCGTAGGTTTGCATCAAGCTGAACCTAGACTGAATAGTTTAGACTTGGTCGGGTTTGAACTTTGTTAGACTTAGCATTAGTTTAACTTGGGTTCAGTCAGATCCTAAATGAGTCTGACCGAGATTGAATAGTTCGAGCTTTGTAGACACCTAGTTTCATTCTATTTCAATGCAAGTATCAAAGTATTCAAGGCAATGAATTCTAGAGGATTTCTAATTTTCTCTTATTTTTTATTGAGCGCTGTTTGGTAAAAATAAAATTTTCTAGCAAGGCCTGAATTATATGAAATTAAAGCAAATTTTTTTCTTCGTGTTTTTTTTAATAAATGAGTAGATAGAGTTTGACAACTTGAGGGTGTGGATGTCAATTTTGGTAGTCTGTTTAATCATACCCACATCCACTCTTTTAATTCTAACTGCTGGACAATACATTTCACCAAATTGATGTGAAAAGAAATATATCCACTTTATCAGTTCAAAAAAATTGATTTTTGTTTTTTCATATTGTTTAATATTTGTAGGAGATACTTTTTTCTCCTGATAGAATGTCTGAAAATATGTATACTGTTATTTGATAACCAATCAAACTAAAAAATCCTCCTCAGAGAGTTCAGGCTCAAGAGTTTTCTTATCCAGTTAAAATCTCAGCAGGTTGATTAGAAGAAAGTGAACTCGTCTTTCCATCAATATCTAATAGCATTAATACTAAGAATTAGAATACAGTGAGGTTGTCATAAAATACAATTGATAGTCTAGTAATGATAACGGGGATAGTTTCTTTTTTAGAATTCGATTTATTAACAAATTTTTTCGTTTCTATAATTATGAGTTTAATTCGAGTTTTTTTTTGTTGTTGATCATCTCATCAAAATACTTTCGCAATAACTTTTCACAGTATCAAAAAAAGCATTTTTAATCTTTTGAATTCCTAATAAAATTTCGTGTTTTTTTCTTGAAATAATCTTAAAGCATGATCAAGAGTTATTTCTCTTTAATATTTTCTAATTTTATTACAAAATGTTTCATAAGGTTTATTATTGACTGTTACATCTTGAAATGGAATGAAACAATGTTCTTTTAATTTTACTAAACTGCTATAATTTCTTTGATTATTAAAACGCCATTATTTATTTTGCTCTCAATTGAACAATTTCTATGGGACTTGCTTGATTAAATATTTTTAAATTTTTAATACTTCTCTATAATTGCATTTAATACATAATCAAGACATGCATGATTTTGTTTTGTCTTTTAGCTTCATTAATTTTTAGAATTTTCTAAATATCATTTTCTTCGACTTTTTCAAAAAAAAATCACTATCAAATTATTAATCTTTAATTCATTTTCAAATTTATTTGGATTTTCTGTTTTTTTATGTTTATCAATATGATCTAACAGAGAAATGAAATAAAATATTTATTCTGCTCTATGAAAAGCGACTTTTGTTTTAGAGTTATCGCCTTATTCATTAATATTTACATGCAATTCTAATAAAACTTTCACATCAACAATGTTTCCTTCAAAAAATCTTCTTTGCAAAGCAACTTCTAAATTAGACGTTTTGTTTTTTTAAGTGTATCAGACTGAGTAGACATAGCTTCTTTCTCTTTGCTCTTATTTAGGAATATCTGTTATTAAAGACATGATTTTTGAAGCATTTTCATGAAGTTCTGAATGCATACTAGACGAAAAATGTTTTTGAAAAATTTTTAATAATTTAAAAAATTCTATATTAAAATTAAGAAAATAATCAATAATTTTTGTAATACTTTGTTTTCCTTCAATTAATTCTAACTCGAATTTGAATTTTCTTAATCTCTTTCAGTTTTTATTGATAATTGAACTTCTTATCTTTCAATAAGCTATCGTTGATTATAAATAAGTAGAAAATCGATTTAAATATACAGCATCGATATTTCTATTCACAGCACAACGAGTTAGATTTTTCATTTGTAAAAAGTTAAAAATTTAATTGTTAGAATTTTGCAAAATTGTAACTAAAAAATTCATTTCTTATCTCTTTAGTCAAAGTATCTTGACGAATAGATTATATTCAAATAGTTGAACTATTTCTTAACTTCAATATTCATTATTTGAAGAAAATTTCATCATTTTATACATAATTAATTCAATATCATTTGTAATAATTTTCTCATCTACTAAAATATCTTCATTTAATTTAAATTAGTGTCTTCATATATTTTCTTTTAATTTATCGATTTTAATGCTATATAAAGCCTTGAAAAAAAAGTCTTTTATATAGCTGTTTAAATTCTTCCTTGCATGAAATTATACAATAATATCATTAGGATCAATTTTCTCTAGAATCCTATTTGATTATCATTTAATGTTTTATGAAAAACATATTCTCCTTTCAGTTTTACTAGAATAGAACTATTTTAATTTTTTTCTAATTTTTTAAACGTATTAACTATTCAATTAAATCAATTATAAATGGATTAAAATAAAGTATTGTTTTTAAATTAGATAATTGAGATTTTGTTTAAAAAAATTATTTAAACTATTATCAAAGATAATTTTCGATGAAATACAATCAATATTATTTTCATGTTTAGATCATGCTAATTTTCGATCATAGTTTCTAAAACCTCTTTGATAAATATTATTAATACAATCATTAGAAGTTTTATTTTTTGTATCTGTTTTAGTTTATTTATTGAAATTTGTATAACTATGGTCTAATTGAAATAAAAGATCTACTGATGATTTTAATTCTCGATGTAGAATAGGTTTAGTAACTATTTCTTTTAGTAACTTAAGGTTTGAAAGACGTTTTTTAAATAAATCAATGAAATTTTGAAGATATTATCTTTATTTTTGTTGATTTTTATTATTTAATAAAATTGTAGATTGTAAACTATTATTAAAAACAAACTTCATATTGATTTTTATAATATTGTTCAATATCATTTATAAACCAATTCTGTTGTTATATTCACTGTGATTTTTAAAATTATAATCATATCCATCAGATTTATCATCTTTTCATGAACTAGAATAATATTCTTCTTCATCTTTAACACTAGACGTACCTTATCCTTCACGTAATTTTTCGTTAATTGTGCTATAATAAATTGTGTTAGCAATCGATAAAAGATGTTCATAAAATTGATCTTCTTTCCTTGTAATCATTGAAATTTCAGGCAAATAACTATATCAACAATATCATTTTCGTCACTACTACTATATTCATCATCATTTTAATAATATACTTTGATAGATCTTATATCTTGAAGAGAAGATATCTTTTCTACTTCTTTACTTTCAACATTAATAAGAATTAAGTTAAAACTTAATGATGAGTTTTTATCTTTAAAATCTCTTTCGTTTTCACGATTCGTCATCATTTTCTATTATTATCGCTTAATTTAATCTGCTAATAAAGGAATCGTATAAATAACGAAAGCAAAAGCAGAAGCGATGTTTTTCACAGATGAAGGAAAGAAAATATCGCTTCTTTTTATAAACAGTGACAACGATTTGGGATACATTCGATTGATCTGAATCACTCATATAATATACTTCATATTCACTTGTGAAATATTCATATTTATTTTGAAATTCGAAACGTCAGTACAATATTTTAATTTATTATTAGGTTGCAATAATTATATCCGACGTGGTATTAAGAAATTATGACAAGAAAAAGGAAATATTTTGAAATATGTAATAAATAATACGAAAAATATAAAAGAAAAATAAATTATGATAAATTTGTTAGAATAAATTTTAGAAAAATATGATCAGTTTATTAATCAAGAAGAAATATGACTTGCTGAAATAAAGCAACAAGCTATAATATTATCAGGAGATATAAATGAACTTTGCCATTTATTTCGAGATCATTTAGGAAAAGGACAAGTATTAAACTATGAAAATATAGTTGCTAAACTTTACTATCATACTGCATATATCAACAATTTAGTTAAGAACAACAAATAATAACTGATAAGATGAATATTGTAAAAGAAGTAGAATATCATTGAGATTCAATTTGCAATCTATATTTAATATTGGATATTCAACAAAATAGTTTACCAGAAATTTCTGAAAATGTAGTCGTACTTGTCAAAACTGGAAATTCTAATGAACATATCAGTTATTTTAAAAAGAATGGGTTTTGGAAAAAAATTGGAAAAAAATCAATTTTGAGTGTCTTTTTTACAGTATATTTATTATAATAAAACTACAAATCTTTGTTTTTGGTGAATTACTTGACATATTAGCAGATAAAGATTTATTTTTAAACATTGATCAAAATTTAAAAGATATTCTCTAGTTTATAGGATACGACCTACTTCAAGAACGTTATCATCAAGTTATTTATCGGTTTTTATGAAAAAAAGTAAATTTTTAGAAGAATTTTTCTTCCTAGGGAATAAATTATAATTTCAAGAATTTATCAGAAAAAAAGTTATAGTATCAATTGATATAAGAAAAATCCTTATGAGAAAAAATATCTTTTATTTTTTTATTAAATTTCGATCAAAATAATATAACTAAAATATTTGGAAAAGCAATTGTTCTTGACGAGAATTCAAGACAGTGACGATTATAATGCTTATTTTTTTGAAAGATAGTCTTTGGCTTAGGGTGTGGGTGAGTCTTCAGTTCGATCAGACGTACATCCGTATCCACACCCACACTCACACACGATATGCACAACGGCATAGATCCTTTCAGTAGAGGGTTAGTGACGTTTGCGTCACGTTACTTGTTTCTAAGGGTCTTCTTGTACGTACAGTAACGTAGGCTTGTTTTCTATCCTCTGTATCATTTTATCAAAATAAGGAAGAATGTAAAGAACGATACGAAGGTCTACTACTCTCTGTCCATTTGTTCATATAGATTTTTGAAAGCTAAATGATAAACGCTGAATCTGTGACAGCAATGTTGGCTGATCGTGTTGCGAAATAAGATTCTTATCGTACTTAGGATGACATTCTTTAACAACAGTTTGTCATACAAGGTGAAGAAAGAGACTGCACTAGACTATGACGCTGCACTGGACGATGCGCATGAGGATGAAAGTTATGACACAGAAGCGAATGAAGAAAATGATCCTACCTTCTATGGCACCGAAGGTGAGGAGAAGATAGGAGATGATGCTCTGCTGTCAAAATTCCCTCCCCAGAATATATGAGAAACATCTTTGAATTTTGCGATGAAACGACTGAAAAACGGAATTATGCATGAAAAAGTGTTCTGCATCGTCTATGATTTTTCTTTGAACTGAAAAATCGATATGAAGAATGTTCGAAAGTCTGCAGAAATGGGATTTTTGTCTTTGTCTAATGACAGATTCTATTGGTTTGAAACGTTTACTGACCATAGGCAGTCATCAGAGTCGCTGCAGAATAAAACTTCATTGCTTAAATCAGTGGAGTTGCAAAAAATTTAGAAGAAATCGGTCTGTACGTTACACGTTTCCACATGAATAATGACATATCCATAACTTTTGATCAAATGTCCATGAGCACAAATCCTTTTAGACTTTTTCTAGTCACACTGAGTCCTACTTATGACCAAGGTATGAGCTCAAAGTCGAGGGTACAGTTCGCGTACCTCCCTCGTTAGTGAAATGATATTTGATTTATGTCGTAGAATCAAACTGTAGAATTACAATAGAAACGTAGGAAACTTAAAGTTACATTCTGAGATCTGTTTGGTCCTGTGTTCAATAATGGAAACGCAAGATGTCGCTTCAACAAGTCCCAAATTTCATTTGAATAAATAATTTTCATATCAATATTAACCTCTATCGATAATGCAGTTAAAATCTTGTAACTGTGAACTCTAGACTCTAAGTTTCATCCATTTATGTATAGATGGCTGAATTAAGCAATGTGACCATGAATTTGTGATTCATCTGTAGCTTTTCATCGAAGCTGATTGGTTAAAGTTTTTCGATACATACATTCGAATACAGAAAATACCCGACTTTAATTTTCATGTGAAAAATTTTCGTGTTGTTTGTCTATTGTCTTCAAATGGCATTAAATATTCTTGTTATTGTTGAATACGGTGCTCAAAAACAACGAATTTCTCTTGATGCAAATAGTTCATATAAGGATATATGTGATCAAATTTATGCACTTTTTAAACTTGATTCTAATAAATCAAAATATATTCTTCAACAACAAGATTCTTTTAAACCTGGATTATTTATCAATGTTGATGAACGATCATTTACAAATGAATTAAAACAGTATGCAGCAAAGAACATTAAAAATCCAGTTATACGACTTCGTCTTGTACCAGC
>CAJNOP010002151.1:0-19720 GCA_905250075.1 Rotaria sp. Silwood1 | reverse complement strand
GTATATAACTTCTGCTAATATAATGCGTCGCCACGCAGTAGAAGTGGACCACTTCCATGTCATTCTTCTCACGGATGACTCGACTGTTCGGTCGGCTGGATCGTTCTCGCAGCTATTCAAATATTTACTTATCAATTTCTTTTGTTCATATAATTGCTTCTGTTTTTCATAAAAATTCCTGCCAACGCTTGTCCACCGGAGGCCGTCGTCGTCCAAACCGTTGAGGAGGTTCATCATTATATTAATTGAATTAATACTTGCTACTTCACACACTGCAATGTAGTTGATTAGCCGCTGCGCTTCGATTAACTTCTTGAATCACCTTCATAATGTTGTAGCTGTTGATAAAGACAAACTTCGAGAAGATTTTTCAGGATTCATTAACCATAGTTGCCAGTTGTGACGAACTTAGAGAGTGTCGCCTATGTCGGTCGGCATGATGGTGTATTGTGTCATCTGCCCATCTCTAGTCGTGGTTCATAATGTTGAATTGTTATTGGTTCTGACACGACTTGACTTCCATTCAGAACTTGCAATGATTCAGCAACCAGGGTCGAGATGTAATGACCGAGGTCTGCCAGTGTCGCCATGTAACGACAAACTGGATTGAATAGCTTTTCGCCATTCTCGGCAATGATGTTTATTCAGCTATTTCACATATCCAGAGTGTAACAACTTCATACATAATACGCATATATATAGGAGAGAGATAGAAGAGAGACAGGAGAGAGATATATTAGAACAACGGCAAGAGAACAGACAGAGAAGGAAGGAGAATCATCGAACCGTGTCATCAATATCGGCACAATATATACTTTTTATATGATCTATGAACTACGCTAAATTCAAAGACTAATAAATATCGTTACTAGAGCAAAGTAGATTTTAATCGAGAGTACTCACAAACTCTGCAACTTCTTACTAGGAAAGATTTTCAAATGATAAATTGCTTTTAAGCTAGAACTATATTCAATTGATGAGGCTTAGTGATTAAGTAAATATCCTAGAGTAAATCGAACTGCTGGGGTTTTGTTGATCAGATATCGAATTTTTAGTCGATTTTCAAGCGAAATAATACTCTATTTGATTTTCATAGTTTTGTCTGCTTACTTTGATCTATGAAATAAATCTCATTTAATTAATTTTTATCTCTTAGAAGCTGAATTAGTACCAAATACAATTAAATCGGGTTCATTTTATACATCGGGATAAATGAACTATGAAAGTCGAAAAAACATTGAATTTCTTTTACAGTTATAGACGACCAATTAAACTTATTTGGAGACTTTTGAATAAATTATTGCACGTAGAAACTCAACATATGCTACAACTTTAACTAGTATCACCTAGCATATGTATTATATATACGAAGCTTAATTAACCATTGCAAAGAAGAAATGGAAAACATTCTCTGTTATCTTTCTTTTTTTTAATTTTTATATCTTTTTAAAAATTTTATTTAGTTTTGTCTACATCTTAATTTTTTCTCATATATATGCACATATTTAAAAAAAAATTGAACTGAGGACATTTTAACTATTACGTATGTAACATAATTATAGATTTCATTCGACAAGATTAATATTTCGTTAAAGAATTCTACTTAATACAGTTCATTCAAGAATTCATTTGTTATTTTTGCACGTAATACGAATGAAGCAAAATCTTCAACCATTGTTAAAATGTAAATATCAAATCCATTTTATAAATTAATAAATATTATTGATAAATTGAAGAAATATTTCAATAGATTCATTAAAAGTATCTTCAGGAGTGTTCCAAGGTCGTCATAATTGCAGAGACGGCGCGAGCGGGGGGTGGGGGAGGGTACCCCCTTCTACTTTTGAAAATTTTCGGTTTTTTGCTCAACTATTACCTCAAATTTTGATTTTGTTTTATATTTTCTCCCATTTTTCGAAAATACTTCCCCCTGCTTTGACCTCTTCGTGCCGCCCCTGCATAGTTGTTGAGATAGTTGCAATTTTTTATGCCGAAGTTGTGAGCAAAACAGAACAATAAAGCGCTAGATAAAAATGAAAACTTTTCAAAATTAAAATGGAGACTCTCCCTCAACCTTTTCTACTCGGGACACATGATTATCTTACGTAAATATCAGATAAAAATGAAACAGTAGATGATCAGAACATATCCACAATGTTGGATGACAACTAAATATGAAGGTATAAATCAATAGAAATATAGATTGATTTTTGAACTTTTATATGGTATTTTATTGTCTTAATCCAAAATGTTTCTTGTATAGAGCGTCATCTGTTATCTTTGAAAACAATATTAACCAATAATCAATTATATTTCTAGAAGATGATTCATCAACGTTGTTCGAGACAAAAGCTGCGTTAGACAAGCGAGTGTGCTCTCACTATAAAAGCCCAAGAAAAAACACAACTAAATAATACAAATGCTCCTTCAATATTTGATTTACAAACAGCAATCAATAGTTTGGTGCTTTACGTCGATTTTGCAAATTTTCTTCTAGATTTTTGATTAATTATCTTTCAAAAAGAAGAATGACTTCCAGGTGTGATAATAGTTTTTTCTTATTTCTAAATATGAAAGATGATTTTTTATTTAAACTTATTTAATTAGACTCGATCGTCTTTTAACATTATTGAGTACTGGAGATTCATTAGCAGTAAAACGTTCGGCGGCTACACAAATTGGTCAAGTAGCTAGTACATATCCAAAAGAAGTCGAACCTATTGTTAATAAAGTAAATAAAACAAAGAAAAAAAGATAATAGAAGTATTCTGATTAATGAAATTTTTATTATTTAAGCTTAAAAAATATGCTATACATTCGTCATGGGATGTTCGTGTTGCATGTGGTTTAACTATTGAACTGATCAGTAAAAATATATCTAATGAATTTTTCGGTAGAAAATTATTTTCTTACAGTTTAAAGAAAAAGAAAGTTATTTCTTTTAGTTTTATTCAATGAAAATTCACACTATGGTTTAAAACTAAATTCATTTAATTTTGATAATGTTATTGCAAATAGTTCAATATTTTATCTTGGTGCACGTAAAATTGAAGAAATAGGCGATTATGGTTTGTTGTTAATTTGAATTTATTTATTATATTTATTTGATTGATTTTGATGTCATAGATGGAAATGTATCTGTACAAAAAAAATTCGTTCGTAAAGAATTCAATTTTGGTTTACAAGAACGTTTAACTGGTACAGATATGCCAGTAGAAGAAAATGATTTTAAATTTGACTCATTTAATAGCAACAATTCAAATGTTAAATGTGTATGTTAAAATTATTTGATTGTTGTTGTTGACTTGTCTTTTAATATTTGTTTTATTTGTATTTGAATAAAGGTGTCATCTGGTGATTTACAACGATTTTTATTTGGTGAACAGTATTCAATTGTTGAACAAAATCATTCACTAGAACCAACATCTTCAAAACGATTAAAACTATCGAGTTCTAATGATGAAAATGAAGAGGTAAGATCAAAAACCGTTTTTTTTTGCTTAGTAGTATTATTATTATTTTGAATAAATGAATTTTAATCATCTTGTTAAAGACTCATCTGAACGTTCTGTTAATTCGTTTCCAAGAATAAAACACTCAATACAGTTTTTTGTCTAAGAAAAAAGAAATCGATTTTTATGATTATAAACTCAAGTGTTTTATTCAGCAAGAAAGTAGCATACCTTCAAACATTAATTTAGTCCATCCAAAGTTTGTGCTTATTTTACTACATACCTACGTGTTTTTACTTTCAAGAATATGTGGTTGCCCTGTCGGAGTTTGATATTGATTCTTCCGACAAGAAAATCTGGATATAACACTGAAAAACTCCAAGTTTGATATAAATAGTTTCAAATTTTTAATCGTTAATTATGGTATATTAACCGATTTATATAGGAAATAGCGATAATTGACTGGCTACGTCGTTTCACACATATCCAAAGAGTACAGTTTCCAAACCTCAATATCACCAGTCATAGAATGACCATGGACAAGTCGCTAACGGCTATTTATCTCGAATTATGCGTTCGATAGTATGGTAGTTACATTTTAAGAATTATCAGAAAAACAAAAAAAGTTTCAGATTTCTATAATCTGCTATAGTTCTACGTTTTTAATTCACATGCCATGACTAGGGTGTGTGGGACCAATTGTAGAGGTCGTTTCAACCGCCAGGACTCAGACCATGGGAAGGAGAATTTTCTGAGATGAAAATCGAAACTGACAAAAAAAATTTCTGATCGGAGCTAAAGGTTATAGTTAAATATTCTATACTTTTCAATGAATTATCCAATAAATCAGAACATACTTCAGAAGAGACCACGCAAAAAAGTGCGAGTCGTCGACTGCATAAATCAAAAAACCAATATTGAGGAATTTTTTTAGATGTGATACAAATAAAGTCTAGATCAGTTTTATCTATAGTAGAGAACTGCAAAGTAGTTCCGGTCCTGTTGGAACTAAATTTTAATTTTAACGGAATCGGGACTTAAAACTTGCTAAAACTGGGTTCGTTATATTTTCTGCTCAAGAATTAGATAACATATTGCCATACTTATTATTTTTTTTTCTGACTAATGGCCTACATATTAATCCTTACTATTTATGATTGAGATAAAATTACGTATCTGCAAAATCACATTTTTCGATCCTGAACCGGAATCATCTTGGAGGTTCCTACTAAAAATAATACTCATAGTTCTGCAACTCCTAAGTTTTGATATTATTAAAATGAATCTTGAAGCAACATCAATATAAGCTCACTCGAGTGAGACAGGAACTTGACTTTGTTTTAATTTTCATGCATGCATATATAAGATATGCTTGTGCTATCAATTTCTCAAAGTCATCAATGTTAGTCTTACATGTATTCAAAGAATCATGAAAGTCATTAAAGAGATCAAATCAGGACCAGAAATAGTAAAAATTTTTTATTGAAACCGATGCCTAATCTAGAGTAGAACCGAGATAAAAAAAAACTTGGTCCTACACATCTCTAGTCACAAGAAATGATAGTAATACATTTACAATAAAATCGAAGTATTCATTTTTGAAATTATCAGTTTTTTTTCTGCACATCGTTGCATGTTGTGCATAAGATGGTCTCGAGCTATTTAAAAAAAAGAGTAGCAAAATTCAGAAAAATTATGTTGAATATGTCCTCGAGCGTCATTAGCAAAAAATAGAAGTCGAATTTTTATCAGAAGGTCAAAGAATTTCTCAAGGGAAAAACATCTCTGATGCTCCCTATTCGCTAGTGACAGAGTCCGCCGTTTGAACTCATATCGAGTCTAGCAGCAGGTCTGGGTAAATCTAGAAAAAGCCGAATAGAGATTATGCTTATGCGCCTTTGGCATCGAACAATGAACGATTTACTGCATTGTCAAGTCTGTTGTAGATTGTTTCTTGAAATTTAAATTACGCAGTTTCGATCTAGAAATTTCTCTAGAGATATATTGAATGATTCTTGAAATATTACGGAAAGTTTTAGTAGAAAAGAATGTTTTTTTCGTCAAGACATTGAATTTCCAGAAAAAACCCTTTGTCGCAGATATGCTACTAAAATGAAATGGACTTGCAAAATCAACAACATTTAATTCAACTGAAAATTTTGAAGATATTCTAAGAGTCAATATAAGCATCTATCGAAAAAATTTTAGATGGAAACTGTGTTAATTGGTTTTTTTGGAAACCACCTAAAAATGGGTCAAAAATTCAGTAGACTTATCATAACACGACGTTAAAGATCCTAGAGAATGGATCCTTCTAGACCTTCGGCAGTCTAAGCGAGACTTGCTTTCAAGTTAAATATGAGTTTTAACAGCGGCTGTTAGTTTTTGATAGGTTGTTCGTAAATATTAACATAAACCAATTTAGTCTGATAGAATTCATAAATGCATTACACAGAATCTTCAAGAAATTAAAAAACAATAATCTTTCATTGAAGTAAATTAAAAGACTTGAAGAACTAAAACGAGTGTTTTTGTAATTTTCGAATTCTTCATAGATAAACAAATTAATTAATCTATATTTTATTATGATTTTAGAATCGATTATCTTGGCCTTTAAGTGATTTTTATGATTGGCTACTTGAACAAATCTTTCAACCATCATGGGAATATCGACATGGATCCGTTACTGTTCTACGTGATCTTCTCAAAGGACAACAATCGTTATCAATTTCGGTTTGTAAAAATTATTTATTTATTTTTTCATGTTATAAATTAATATTTATTAAAATATAGAATGAATTTTATTTTCAATTACTCGAAGATTTAAGTGTTCGTTTATTAACATTAATCATTCTTGATCGTTTTGCAGATTATGTTTCTGATGAAGTAAGTTACATGTATATATACCTCAATGTTAAAAAAGAAAATATCTTGTTTTATTTATTTATTTTTAAATGCCTGTAATTTCTTTAAGACAATTTTTTCGAATACAATTATGATTAGGTTTTAATTCACTGCCTTCATAAATTTCACATGCTTCGAGACAATTACGAAATTCATATGATTCTAAAATAAATAAATATACAAAAGAAAACAACATATAATAGAATAAGATAAGAAAAAGTACCTTGATCATGAGTAAGATTATATTCATGTGCTTCCACTGTTATTGGAAAATGTTCTGATTGAATTTTTTTTTCATCTATTTGAATTGTTGTATTTTTTTCATTTTTCTTATCGATTATTGACGGTTTAATTGGTATCATTTTAGTAAAATTTTTATGAAAACGTGATTGATTAAATATCATCATAGTTGCTGTTAAATTTTTTGATTTATGAAATGGTCCAATAATAATTGTTATACCATCTTTATTATCTTGTATTTGACGATATGTTATATGTCGTTGTTGTAAATGAACTTCAATTAAATCTAATTGTTTTTGATCAGCTAATGTTTCAATTAATGAATTGTGTACACGTATGCGTACACGTAAAATATGTGTTGGTGTTGCTGTTTGATTAATTTTTGTATCATTTATTATTGTCGTAGGAAGAGTTGCTGTTGTTGTAATGTTTGAAACATGGTTATCTATGATTGTTGTCGTTGATGGAATGACTAGAGATGATGATCAAGCTGTGCCTGAATGATTATGCTGACTTGAAAATAAGTTTTTAAGAATCTCACCCATCGGTAGACAGTTATTGATCATTGAACAACCAAGCCAGACAATGATGACGACAATAACACGAGTCAAAGCCATTTGTTGATAGTTGATACTAACAAATGATTGCGACGTCGACAACGTTATAAATCTACAACTTTCACCTTCATCTTTGTTTACATATGTTTTCTATCGTATGGTTTCCATATACTATCCATCTTGGAACAATGTTATACTATTTACGTTATAGAGAAAATGATCAAGAACAAAAAAAAAACGGAAAAAAGAAAGATTTGTTTATCTATATATATATCTTATATTTGTATACATTAGATATCTAGCCTTCTGATGTAAGCATATTTCAAGATGAAAAGGAGTTATTTTTTCCTTGGTCTGCTAGTGAAATATATACATCGAACATGTTTCATGTCCTCTACTTCTTTTTTTTTTATATATTCTTTAAGGAGGAATATAAATTATTCGAAAATTATGAATTCTAGAATAAGAATCAACGAATTAATCAATAGTATCATTGTTAACATTTAAAATATCATTATAATTTAATGGAAAGAGTTTTGGCTTCAAGATTAAGCCTTTTTTGACAGTTGATATCACAGAAATGTAGAACTTGTCGCTAAAAGGAAAAAAATACGTTCCTATCAATATATAGGAAAAAGCCGATTGTCTTTTCTTTCACTCACATATCTTAAGGAAGCTACCGATATTTATTGGACTGATTTGGATTAATCTATTTATAGTATATACTACATTAGAGCTGTATCAAAAGAAAGACATAAATATGAAATGTCAGCCTTGATTCTCATCTGGTCGCCGGCTTCATGTGTTGTCCTCGCTCTTATCCTCAACCTGGTACCTACTCTTATCATAATTCGCTTCGTTTCATGATAAGATATATAGTAGAAGTTATGGGAAAATCCTGAAAGCTGCTGAACTATCATCCTAGGTGATAAATAACAACGAAATGTATTTCTTCTTAAGAAATATTCTTGATCAAAAGAAAAAAAATATTAGATTGATTGAATATCTTCAATTACAAAAACAATCATACTTTCATTCGTATAACATCAAAATATCTTTTTCATTCGATATGTCTTACTGTTATTCATTTCAAGTTAAAAAATCTCTTACTATGAGAGTAATATAATTTTTACGATGCATAACAGCAAAATTGCCTGTGTCAATCTATGCGAAATTTAATCAATCAACTTATCAAAATATTGAATTGTTCTATGTTCAAAAAGCAATAAATATAATAAAATGAACAATCTTATCTTATTATTTCATTTCAGAAATCAAATTCAAACATAATTGTATTTTCATATAAATTAAGTTCGATAATATAAAGTAGAAAAATTCGTGTTGTATAAATAGTCTGATCGGTTCAGAAAAATTCAAATGGTTTTTCTCTTCAATTTTTTGCGAAAGTTTTTTAAAGTATTAATTTGTAGCTTATGATTTAAAATGAATCATAATGAAATGAATTTGAAAACTATATTGTTTTATTATTGTCGAAACTGTTAATTAAATATTATTGATAATTAATATTTTTCGAATGAATTTATTAAATTGATTCCTTTTACTTAATATATAATAATCGACTATCTTTATAAATTGTCAAGAATAAAAATAAAATTATCGCTGATAACTTAAATTTTGAATATTCTTTAAATATTTTTCTTTTCGTTCTTTCTATTGATCTAGGTCGTTGCACCAATTCGTGAAACATGCGCACAAACTTTAAGTATTATTTGTAATCGTTTAAATGATCAACCACAATGTTCAACTTTAATTTCAATTCTTTTAAATCTACTCAAACACAATGGTACTTGGGAAATTCGACATGGAGCATTACTTACGCTCAAATATACATTCAATATTCTCAAGGTAGATAGAAAAAAAACAACAAAACTTATTTATTTATAATAAAAAAAATTTCATTCAATTTTAGGAAATACCCAACGATATGCAAATTCCATGTGTTCAAGCAGTACGACAATGTCTGAAAGACGAATCCGACGATGTTGTTGCAACTGCTGCAGCAACATTATTACCTGTCGTTACTCATTACGAATCTGTATAATTTTAATAATAATAATAAGACTCTATTGAGTTTTCTTGTCTATTTTTAATTTTTAGGTTGTCCTCGATTGTGCACCTGGTTTAATTGGTGAACTCATCTCATTACTTGATTCAATGGATGATCTTAACTCAGCTGCTAGTTCAATTATGAATCTTCTTGCTAAATTACTTGCATCGAATTCAGCTGAAAAGTACAGAAAACTATCGAATTTTTGCCTTTTATCAAGGATTGATATATTTTTTGCTTTTAAGATTTAAATTATCTTTTGCTCAAGTTCTACCAAAAATTTTTCCATTTTGCCGTCATCATACATTACCATTTCGTTTAGCTGCTATTCAAACTGTTATGAAAATTATTGAAGCTAGTCAAGTAAAAAAAAGAAAAGCAATTTTATTTGATTAATTTCTTTATGAACAAATATTTCTTTTTAATAAATTATAGTCGAAATTAAATACATGTACATCAGAAGAATTATCTGTACTTGAACATACATTTTGTCTCCTTTATGAACGATCTATATTGGAATCTGATGACAAAATTCTTACATCGATTGAACAAGTATGTCAAAGTTAGAATTTATTTTTTTTTCTGTGGAAATCACATTGAGTTTTTTCGAAAAGAAAGTTGTTAACTTTTAACTCAAGATTTTGCAGTTTCTTCTCGCAAAGTCATCAAGAACAATCGACTAAGGAACTATGGGTTCATGTTTTATGAATCCAAATCTACGACTCCTTACTAATTTCCAAGAGTTCTTCAGTAACGAAAAAGGCATCGAACAGCATTAAGGACAAATTTAGAAAGTTCTCGAAGATTCTAGAATCTTCGTTGAAATTTGAATTTGTACAATAAGTTTATGAATGTTCTAGATAGTGTAGTTTTCGAATTTTATGCAGCATTAAGGATGATTGGTAGTGATGCATGGATTTGTCATAATCATCAATATAATCAACATAAAAAAAAGGGTAGATTGATCACATTATAACTGTGATAAATAATCAATATCCAGTGTTTCTGAGCTAATCAAAGTATGTAGTAGGTCGTTGATACCTACAGCAACTATAATGGATTTGTACAACATATCTATTTGTCAGCTGGATCAATTGTTAGAAACATAATTATGTTAATTTAAGGAAAACAGAATATGAAAAAGAAAATTCACGGACTAATAGTACTTGACTATCCTTAAAAGAACAACCATAATCTGTGAGAAATTTTTTACTTAATGTATTTTGTATACGTATAATGAGATCAAAGAATACATGTGAATTTCAAATTTTAGTTCTAAATGGATTGTACTGACAAGCTATTTTTATTTAAATAAATTATTCTTTCTAGGCATGGAATATTCTTTGTCAATCGAATACTATTGTTCAACAATGTACATTTTCGTCATATCAACGATGGATTTGCCTATCTGTTCATCCAGCTAAAGTACCAATTAATCCAACATTGTTGTTAAATGATGAGCACATTCAACAAGTAAAAATTTTAATTATTCTTTTTTTTAATTTTAATTTTTGTTTTTCAATTCATTTATTGTTAGACACCACCAGTGATTGATAATGATGATAAACGTTATTTAAGTAGTTCAACAACAAATAATCATCAATATTTAGCTATGGGTTTTACAGTATGTCATCAAGAAGCTCCATTAGAACAAGATCGTACTGTTATTAAATGTCGTCGTCTAGCAGCACGATTACTTGGTCAATTATTTACTCATTATGATCAACAACAATCAAATGATGTTTTAAATTATATAAAATGTCTTAACTATCGTTCAGCTGTACAGCGAATGGTTGCAGGAATGATAGCTAGTGAATGGGCAAAAGTAAATTATATTATTGTTTTTTATTTTGATTAAATGAATATTTTTTCTTTCAGAATATGAGTGATTTTTCCATGAATACAAATATTCTTCAAGAACGTTTTCATAACGCATTAAATGAAACACTTTACTTTGATGAAATAGCACCATCATTTACTAAACTTAAACGTGATTTTACATCATTTATGTATGAATGTGCTAAACAACGATTATGTAATCCACAATCAATTGAAGCAGTTGAGTAAGTTTTGAAGAAAAAAAAAGAGAAAAAAAAAATTATTTATTGAACTATCGAGACACGTTCCCTTTGACGTCGATTATTATAATATTTTTTAATAACTTAGACGTTAAAGTTTTGTGTAACTCGAAAAAGAATACATTCAATGAACTTCTCTGGGTTGTATTCGAAAGATAAACGAATACATTCTTTGTTCCAGTTCATACAAAATTTTATTTTGATTATTTTCATTTGTTTCTTTTTTCTTATTTCATAATTATGTTTACTTTTTTAAGACTTCATTCAGTTGATCATATTATTGAATTATGTGATAATGTTCATCCAAGTATTGAATCACATGCTCAGTTAAATGGACAAAAACAAAATATTCGTGATGAAGCTCAACGGATACAAAATGAATCAGAAATACTTGCACTAAGGTTAGAGTTTTCATATATATATATATATTAATAATATTAATATGAAATCGACTTCAGCTAACGCATTCGTTTTAAAATTTAAATCTTTAATTATCCACAACTGAATAACAGATGTATCTGTTACAGTGATATATTGAAAAAAGAGACAGAATTCAGCGTTCTTAAAGAAGAACAAAACAAGAGTAAAACATAATGCAGAAAATAACCTTTATAATAAAAAATGTTGGCACTAGAATTTATATGGAAACGCAGCATAACATTTAATATCTTTCATCTTAATAATCAATTCATATGTTAGATAAATCGTTGGAAACGATAGAAAGAGTGAATCGATGTTTTACCTCGCTGCCAGTCGGAACAATTCACGTTGAAGCAACAATACTCGAGTAACACGTAATCATTCAGATGCTTAGTAAATATACATAATATAGATCATCGTAGGTGAATGCGAAAAACATATTGTTCCAGTAAAGACAGTGATAATAGGATGAAAGTGATTGAGATTTGTTCATTAAAACTTTGTGAAAAAAGAATAAAGCGCATGTAGTCATAAGAAGATTGGAAATACGAATATTGAAAATAGAACTCAACAAAGTCTCGAGCAAGCATTGAGTTCTAGTATATCTGCTATTTTTTTCTTTGGCTCAAGAGGGAGCTTATGTAGATGCCTCCCATTGGATTTGAATGATTTTTTTGCCTATACTGATTTTTTTAAATATGTATCAGCCAGAGGCCTCTGTAGGACCTTAGATTTTTGAAACAATTGTGTTCTTGAGTTTTGTCTTAAAACTATCTCCATGGAAAGGTTTCACAAACAGTAACTTCGGAGAAAAGTTTTAGAATTTCGTAGATTCTTGCATTCGAAATATGAGCTTTTTGAAATATTCTTTTATGATTTATTACGTTTCGAAAAATGTATATTTTTGAAAAATCCCTAGCTTACAGATATAAAGTCTAGAAACGCTGAAACTTTTCATACAAGCTACTGTATGTGAAATCTTCCGAAGGAAGTATCTCCAAGACATAGTTAAAAAATACGACTTTTCCGAAAACTTGTATCCTATGGAAGATCTTCTGATCGAAAGAAGACATTTGGGAAATTCTCATCGTCAGCTAAAATTCGTCGAAAGTCAGGTGCGACTTAGGATATATATGATCTCTTCTTAGAACTTCACTCCTGATATATGTCTGTTTGACAAAACGTTGTTTATTTTATCTAGATCAACAGCTTATTTGGCATCAGCTTGTGTTTATTGGCATTTTCTTGGTGATCAACTGAATCCACTCATTCGACCTTTGATGGATGCATTAAAAAAAGAATTAGATCCACAGATTCAAGTGAGATACTATTAGATATCATTGCTAAATGAAAATTTTACAAAAAAAAACATGATTTTATTAATCTAATCATTAAAAAAAATAAGAGAAGAAACACAATAAGTCAGAGATGGAATTGGCCAGAGTAGGTCAGACAGATTGGTCTGAAATCCATATTGACACCTAACTGAAGAGCTATAGTATTATTCCATCTTTGGGTAGTGATATGTGACATAGTCAAATCTTAACAAAGTTTCATTACACATCCCCTATGAGATAATAGAAGTAAAAAAGAAAAAGAAAAAAGATACACCGTTAATGATTGATTGGTTTAAGAGCGGGACCAAACCAGCCGGTAACCGATACAGATTTCATCTTCGCAATAGATCATAATATTTATTCTTCTATATTTAGCAGAATTCAATTATTTGAATGTATAGCATTGTTTTTTGTCAATAAATCTTTAAGTTCATTATGAAATTTAGAGCCTTCTCCTAATGTCAGATAATTCATTCAAACTGAATTTATAAAATTTTATTAAATAAATTAAAACAAATTTATATTCTTATATCTTTTTTCTTAGAATGATATAGCTCATGCTATTGCAGATCTTATCTGGCAATGTACTCAACGAACAACAAGTCCTAATCCGAATAGTAAAATTATTAAAAATTTATGTAGTTATGTATGTGCTGATTCGGATGAGACACCACATGTTACAAATCCTTCACGTTTTGCAGGTTTGATATTTTCATATCATATCATATTTGTTTCATTTATTAATATTTAATAGAATCTAATGAAACATCAATAAATGTTAATGAAGAATATAATTGTACTATTTTAAAAGGAATTTATACATGGCAAAAAACAAATAGTGTAAAACTACGAAGAAAAACAAGATGTGTCTGTTTTCGAAAATAAATCATCTTTAATTTCGTTTATTCTAGGATGATACAACAAAAATTCCTTTAAATCGTGATTCATCAACTGATTCAACATCTACACCTTCTTCAAATAATTCGAATGCTAAAAAATTCGTATGATCATTTGAAAAACAAATAAGAAAATTTATAGGTAGATATATTGCCTTATTTAGAATTTTGATGCACCAAATAATACTGATTGTACAAGACATGGTGGTCAATGTGCTCTATCTGCTATTTTTCATCGATTTGGCGCTGAAATTCAATCGAAATTACCAGATTTATATAATCGAACAGTAATCGATATTGAACAATTTAATGATGGTATGTTGAGTTTTATTGACATATAACGCGAAAGTCTTACCATAAAATATTCGCTCAATTCTTCAAACTGCTAAACAATAACTAGCTAGAGTCAGAAGCAGTTAGTTCGAAATAGAATTTTTTGCTCTTTCTAAACATATGTACAGATTTTCCTTTTGGGGTAATATTGAACAACTGTCATTAAATTTTGTGAAAAAATTTAATATTGTGTTTCTACGAAGCAAAGTAGCGATTTTGGTGTAGTCCGTAGCTGAGTTTTACTTAGATAACAAAAAACTCTTGTAAGACCAAGCTGATCTGTGGAGTGCACCGCCCTCGCGTTAAATAAAATACTAGTCCTTAGTTTATGTTTTGAAACAGCTTCGATTCAACATTATTATCGAGCATTAGATTCTGTTAAAAATGAGATATTACAAGAAGAAAAATTCCATCTATGTATTTCCACTGAAGCGCTAGTATCTATGGAAATCTACATTAGTCAAAAAAGAATCGCTTGAGGAAGATAAAAATAGGACAGTAAGTAGTACACCTTGTGAAGCAAACTTTGCTGTAAAAAATTGAGCCATTAAAAATTGTTTTGCATTTTGAATTTGATAGATTACAATCGAAATGCTAAAATATCAGGAGAAGAAGAATATCTTTGCCTTTCAACTATCGTCCGATATGGGATGCTGCCTTTCGACAGTTTTTATAGTCTAATAACGTCCTTATTATTAAGACTAGCTGTCATTCTGAACATAAGACTGACTTGATGCCGAGTCATTGCTCTAGATTGCTTGAGATTCACATACATATCAACTAGCCATAAGGATCCAGTGGCCTTTAAATGATCGAAAAATGAATGAATATTTTGTGCTAAGACTTCTGAACTATAGATTATATGGATAAAATAAAAAATTTTCTCGTTTGGTTCAGAATTATGTCAAACACAATCAACAACTGATGCACAATGTTTGGCAGATACACTTCAAATTCTTACTATTCTCATTCCACATGTTCATGAAACTATTTTAAATAATGTAAATTATCATTTATGTTTAAAATTCTTTATTCTATTTTTAATCTATTTTAATTCTTTAGTATCTTAATCTTTTACCTAATTTATCTCGATGTTTATCATCTAAATATACAGTAATACGTTTTTTCACTGCACGTTGTATTGGTATTTTATCAATACATAAAACAGAATATGTACTTCAATTTATTATTGATTTTATCCTACCAAAATTAACAAATACAAATATGGATACAAGTTATTTACAAGGACCAATAGAAACTTTATATCGTATGAAAAGAAAAATGTTTCTCTTTTTAATATTTATTTTTTTTATTTTTATTTTAGATGTTATTGATAAACAAGCACTTAATATTGTTCCTTATGCAAAACATTTAATGTTACCTTGTATTCAAACTATGACACATCAAGATTGGTATATACGATCGATAGCTAGCAATTGTTTTGCTGTTCTTATTAAATATTATGCTCTATATGTAAGAATGATTTAAGAAAATATTTAAAAAAAAGAAGAAAGTTCAATCATATTTTATAATTATAGAATGATGATAAACCTATTGAACATACAAATGGTACGGAAAATGAAAATTTTCTTGAACAACTTTTCGATAATACAAAAATGCCTGTTTATCATTTACCAATGCCGATCAAAGCGGACATTCGACCATATCAACATGTAAGTATAATAAAAACAAAACTAAAGAAATTTTTTAACAATATTAATTAATACGATATTTACAAAATACAGAACTGTATAGAATTTCTCGTGCTGCTATCAATTCATTTCACCCATGTGAAAAAAAATAGGGGAAAAATCAGATTAAAATCGATTACAATTTGATTAAAAATCAATTATAATCATACACCTTTAATCGATTATTAATCGATGTAGAATCGATTATTAATCGATGTAGAATCGATTATAATTAGTCCTAATCGATTTTAATCAGCCATAATCGGTTACAATCACGGAAACAGTTATTCTACTATATTAATCAATTAAAATTGATTAGGACTGATTTTAATCGATTCTACATCGATTATTAATCGATTAAAGGTGTATGATTATAATCGATTTTTAATTGATTGAGAATCGATTAAAATTCACAGTAATCATTACAAATCTACCTGCGTTGTTACTACACTACAGTGGCTATATTCTAAAAACTAGTCACTAAAACATGGTGTGTGAGTGTAAATCTAGACATAAATGAGCAGAATCTCATGCCCACACCCACATCCTAAAGGCAACCCCGTAGTAGGTTATTAAAAGATGGATAGAAACAGTCGTTCCGCATACCATCACTCATTATCTAAAAATAAAATAAAAAATATAAGTCTTTTAATATCAACATCAGACTTACGTAGTAACTCGAATCGTATATAATCCTAAATAGAAATAAAAGAAGACATTTGTTTTTCAATCTGAAAATGGAACATACTTTATTCAATCGTTGACGATCTTTAAAAAGTATTAGCTTTTCAGTATCAAAATAAGACTTGCTTTGTAAATTGAACCATGTATGATCTAAACTGAAAAAGGAAGAAATATGAAGTTATCACTATGAGCACGAGACTTACTTTGTAAAGCAAATCGTTTATTATCTCAAAATGGCAATAAATAAAAGTACTTATTTTTCAATATCAGCATAACACTTACAGTATAATTGAAATAGTTTATGACCTAAAATGGAAATAAAAAAATGTATTATATTCGCAAATATGAGCCTGAAACTCACTTTGTAAAATGAATCATTCGTGATCTACAATAGAAATAAATGATATATTAGTTTTTCCATGTTGAACATCATACTGATATGGTAAATCGAGTGATATATAATCTGAAAGAGAAATAAAAGAAAGCATTAGTTTTTCAATATGAACATGAGAAGTACTTCTGAAATCAAATTGTATATAATTTGAAACAGAAAGGAAGTATTAGTTTTTCAGGATGAATATGGTACTAACCTTGTAGACCAAATCATTCAACATCTAAGATAGAAAGAGAAGAAAATATTCGTTTTTCAATAAGAAAATGCGACTTACTTATTAGAATCATTGACGATGGTAAAAAAAATTAAAGAAAACATCGGTTTTTGGGACTCGACACAGGTCACATGTTGAAATTCTTAAAGTATCCGATCATTTGATATTAAAAGATTCAGTCAAGTTGACACTTCCTTCTTTGCCTACGTGAATTCATTAGTACAATTCACGTAAAATAACCATTCGAAATATTCTAGATCTACTAGTATTGAGATACGTGTTAATATCTAAAAATAATATCAAAACATCTAGCAGTCGAGATGTTCGGACGGTTTATACGACAGCATTACGAAAACTACGCCCACAGTACAATTGAGGGATCAAAAGCTAGCTAAATTTTAATACACAAAAAGTAAAAGGACATAGTATTCATGATCAGTATTTTTATTGTATACAATGTAAATCTGAACAGTAGTATTCAGCTCCTTTGAGAATAAGTAAAGCATGTTCTAGAATCTTCAGTAAAATATATTGTAGGCGAGAAATTATGATGAGGGCACAGTAAGATAAAAAAAATCGTAAATATACCTGATTTTGAGTTTATTTCTCGTAAATATAGGTTTATAGCAAACCACATAAGATAAGCATTGTTTACCTTAGTGGTTAGCGATATCTCAACCAATTGAAATTAGATCTCGACACATTTCATTCCAGTTCACGTGAAAAGCACTTGAGCATAAGCGTCATCGTGCTAAATCTTCACGTTAAAGGTTTATATCTTTGATTAGTATTCGATTACAGAATAAAAGTCAGGAAAACTGAAAATACAAGGACATTTCTAGAAATATGATTCATCAGTTTTTCTCAGAACGATATATACGCACTGCTTAGATACCACGTAAATGACAATAATCTATACATATGTATGCTCTACTTGAAGCTTTTCATTGGATTTGAGAACCTTCAGTCGTATGATTCTGTTACGAATAAACGAGTTATAATGGGAATCTGGTCCAGAAGCTTCTGCTGCTCTCACTCTTTATAAATTTTAAAAACTAAAAAGGCTATCATAAATCATTATTTCGATGTTACTTATCAAAATTAAACAACAATAAAATATAATTTTGATGCTAATAGTATTTATTGTTTGCTCGCGAACTTTTAACATTATATTTTTCCCATATATTTTCAAAACTCAGACCGAAGGATGTAAATATAAAATAACAATACTGTGCTGATATATGCATCACGGCTCACAGCTCTTCCTCTTCCCTCTTTCTCCCTGTTATTCTCTGTATCATATCTCTCTCTCTTTGTTTCTGTATCATATATAAGCGTGTGCTGATTATGCTATAGACACGTTCTGGAGATGTAAAGTAGCTAATAAACATCATTATCGAGGGTGGCGGTAAGCTACTCCTCCAGTTTGTCATAACATCTCTCTTGTCATTGATCGTTACAAATACTCCAGGAATACGAATGGGTTTCAGATTTTGGAAAAAACTGATATACAGAAAAGATAATCCATAATTAAATACATTGTACTAAATAAGTGAGTAGACTTCAGTTAACTATAAATCTCTAACATATTGTACGAATGAAATCTATTGCTATTCGGCACTGATGAGAAGTTATTAGGAATTCTCTTTTGTATGGTTGAAAAAAGCATCGCATGCTCCTTTATGAATGATGAAAGGCTTAAATTTCAGTAAATTTTATGTAAACCAATCACTCAAACGTAATTTTAAGGGAGTTCAATGTTTAGTATAAAAAAGTTGAATTTGATATTAAGTGAAAAGCGATAAAACTAAACTAAATTTTAAGTTAAGCTAAGTGGTGCATCGTTACCAATGATTATAATCGATTCGAAAAACTAACCGATTACGGTGGATTATAATCAACATGATTTGATTTAAGGCGATTCTTATCCCCGTAATTATAATCGATTCGATAATCTAGCCGATTTCCATGGATTATAATCAGTATACCTTGATTCTAGACAATTCTTATTCTAGTAGTTATAATCAATTCGAAAACTTAGGTGATTGCGGTGGATTAAAATCAATATTACTTTATTTAAATCGAAAAAAAATCATCAACCATCGATGAAAATTGATTACTGCTGAAAATTGATTACTGCTGAAAATTGATTTTAATTGATTAATAAAAAATCAAAAACAATCGATTATACTCGTTGTACATCGATTTTAATGGATTCCAATGAAGAAAACGATTATAATCGGTTAAAAACTAATGACTCGGAATCAGTTATGAGAAAAAACCGATTATAATCTTTCATTTAATCAGAAAACATCAAAATCACTTGATTTTCATCAATTAATTACTGCTGAAATCGATTAAAATCATACATCTGCTGATTTTTCGGCTTATTTTTTTTACATGGGTGGTACCAACTCCATAGCTGGAATAAGAATTCGTGCATGCATTGGCT
>CAJNOP010002150.1:0-19728 GCA_905250075.1 Rotaria sp. Silwood1 | reverse complement strand
CGTCATTACAAGATTTATCAATGATATTTTTAGGAAAGATTGGACTACAGTGGAACTATATATGCTGAAAGTTTCAGCTTGTTCTGCTGAGATTTTACCAAATAACGAGTCTATTCTTTCAGTGATTCAAAAATTACTCCTATTGTGCCTGATTATTTAAACCTTGGCTTTTATATAAAAATGTGTCCCCTATAATCTTCTATCGATTGCTGAAAAACCGCAGATCTCTAACTTGTTCCTATCGAAAGTTATTTAAAAAACATCCGACTGCCCTGACTTCTGGCGCCGATATTAGTAAACTAAAATTTTAACTTACATGTAATAATGCAAGAACACCATGAAAAATGATTTTCCATCCAAAAGTACGTAATGTAACTCGAATTAGACTTGGATTTTCCGGATATCGTTTCAATTCATCAAACCAATTTGCTTCAAGTTTGTCAGTAAGTTCAGTTGATTTAAGATGAGGTGGAAGATCATAAAGATCATTCAAATGTAATACACCTTGTTTATGACTTTTTGCTAATAAAGGAGATAGCCAACTAATGAAAATTAACAAGATTTTGATTAAATTCATTTAGAATTTCGATTAAGAAAAATGCTTACTGATGAGCAAGTCGAGAGAAAATATTAGCTTGTAATAATGGACACGAATTTTCTGAAGATGATGCCATCTATATGAAAATAGCATTTACTGTTCATTTCTACAGCTTAGAGTCGTGCGTTTTTTATAATAAAAAAATATTTATTGCCATAAAAAAAAAACAGCAACAAGCAATCATTACATAGAACTTTCTCTGCTTTATAAAGATACGTTAGATTTCTCAAATATCATTAGTATTAAAATATACAGAATTAATTATAAAGAATCCATAACTAATGATAACAACTTTAGTAAATGTTGATGTCGTTAGGTGAAAATCAATAATCATTAAAAATATGGATCATTATGTAAATTGAAATCTTTCAACATTCTCATCTTCAATAATGAAGCGAAAGACAAAAATAGAAAATTTGTTTGTCTATGGGTTAGTATTCTGCCAATGTTAATAATGAAGATTCAGATTAATTTATAATATCAATTAAGACAGTTTATTGATCAGCCCTTTTGTTTCTCAAGAATTCATACTAAAGTGAGTTTTGCTTCACTACCGTGCATTATAAATGTTCACGATAATTCTCAAACAAATAATTAAATGTGCAATTTTGGAAATTTGAGGATCATAGTCGTATTTTAAATTATTATTAAAAATTCATGTAAGTACTTAGAACTGACATAAATTTATATTTAGTTATAGACGGTGTATCATCTATATATAGACTAATTTTCTTGTGATTTGAAACGTAAGGACTCATTCTATGTGCTAAATAATTTTCTGTTGATGTTAACTGTTTATATTAAGTAAATAAATACATAGTAAATTTTATTTCAGTCTTTTATGCATATATTAGAAGTCATTGAATTGACAGTCTTGAACGAAGCTTCATTCTGAAACTTTCGATTCAACTATGAAAAAAACAAGTGTAGAAATTCAATGCTTCGAAACAGTCGTAAGATTACTGTTTAGTCTTATAAATTTTATTTATCTACATCAAACATACCACAAATAGCGATCTTTACAGATAAAGAGTCTATAGAATAGATTTCATTGAATTTTTCTTCCAGAAAAGTACTTCTGAAGACTCTTTGTGAAATAATCACTGATTAAATAACGGGTGGGACAGGTTAAATAGCCGCGTTTTATACGTCATTTTTTCATTGCTCATTACGCGTCATTAAAAGAAAACAAAATATATCAAAATATGCAGTATGAAAAGCTCTACTATCTAGAAAGCAAAACTCTTTAATACTGCTTCTTTTGGTAGATTCTGTTTTTAATGAAACGTATTAAATGATGAAAAACAGAAATGTAAAACATGGTCGGCCATTTAACCTGCCTAACTCATCATTAGTTTAGGATTGATCGGTGGAAGTTTTTGATGTAACCAAGCAGTTTAGTTATAGAATTCAACCTGGTGAAAAACCAAACCTTTGGGTATATTTCTTAAATTAACTAATTAGTTCTTTCGATAAATAATATCTTTAGAATTCAACGAATACATGTAATTTAAAACTCAAATAGCTTTTGGAACTTTTAATAATAAGAACTATTATGTTATTCTGTCATGTTTCATATAGCTAATATTAACAAACAAATGGTTCTTTTCAATAAAGATTTAGGTTTTAATAAGAATTGATAAATTTGATATTTTTCATGTTTTAATTCATTATTACTTAATAAAATCTGAACGCTTCTCAATTCTTATAACATGACTGCTGAAAATAAACAGACAAAATGAGCTACACACTTAGAATTTTATTCTAGATTGCATGTTTTTTTTTCTGTTTTTTATAGTACCTAAATATCGTGGCAGATGCATGAGAGTAGCCGGTAGCAAAACTTTCACAGCACAGCAGAATTTTTCTAATATTATTTTAATATAAACATGAACTGCCAACTAGTAATCCAGGAGAGTTTATGCGTGCCTGTTAAGAGCAGTCTACAAAAGTGAGCTGGAAATTTCGTGATAAAAATTCTTTAGGTTACACCGAATTTAACTACTCATGAATAACTAAATTTTTATAAGCATCATTAATAAATTTAGTATGATTCAAAACTCTTGTTGTATCATGAGAAAACATGATCTCAAAATTTTGAACTTAAATTGTGATGACAAATAGAAATTTGTTAGTTGTAAACTTTGCAGTTCGTATTTCAAAATCATGAAAACTATGAAAATCGATAAAAACAAGCAGACTAGATTAGCTTCGATGTTCTGAAAACTGACCAGTTTTAAGAGCTGAACCGGACACAATCAGTTTCAAGTCAATAGATGGTAAAAAATCAAATAGCATTAGCTAAAGTTTTATGCAGCCATGCAGCTTGAAAGCATTGTGCATCTTTTCTTGTTTATCAATTGAATGTGAAGGCAAAGATTATCAACGAGCTCTCAGAGTAACAGAATTCAGTATGACAGTAACCAGCAATATATCTGTAATAATAAAACAGTATAAAGAGCTGGATTAAACCCAAACTTAGCCGATGGGAGAGAGAGAGAGGGGGGAAGAATAAGAAGAAAGAAATGATAAGTAAGAGGAAATGCAGATATCAGCAAGACAGTGATATCAATATCAGTATATCTACTTAGCTTACACATACTCTGAAACATCTGTACCATACAGAAACAAAAACGATAAAAAACTCATAGATGAGAATACGCCATTTAGTTCATAGTATGAACTTAATTGATTAGGATAAATAGAACAATTTTCTTGGCATAAAATAATAAGATGTAAAACTAGCATTTCAGCTACATTATGACGTAAGAATATCAATCGGTATTGCATGAAACAACAAAGAAAAGACAACTATTTTGATAATTATCAATTAATCTATAGTGACTACTTTTGTAATACAGAATGAAAGCAGAAAAATTAAGCTTTACAGTGTTAATTGAAGAATCGCACCAAATACTGGTTTCTCATCACATTCCAGTTTTATATAGTTACATCGGAAGCAAACAATATGAAGAGAAACACAGACAACAAATATGAAATATTTAGAACTAAAAGACAACGAAATTTTTTTAGTAACATTCATTCCAAGCAAAACATGCTTTTTCAATCCGTTTTATTATTTTTTTTGCCTTGATAATCAGCAGTTTTGATCATTAGTGACAGAGCTTGATGAGAACCAATAAAGGTGATACAGATCTTTATTAAATATTTGATTATACTGTTTTTTTTTATTGTATTTGTACTCCTAATGTTAATTGAACCATTATTATTTATGGCTGACATACAATCATCCAGATTAATTACTTGCACAGGCTTGTTATTACATGAGCGAAAAAATGTACAGTGAGAATGAAGAATGATCAAGTAATTTGAGACAAACAAACATGCAACATACAGACATTAAAGAGCAAAATACATCTAACATTTGCAAGGTCGTCTGAGACCAACTTCTCTTTAGTATATTCCCAGATACTCTATAACATTGGATTTCCCGCGGTAGTATCATACTTGAGTAATGTCATTACTCGACAATACTATATGATACGTAATCATAAATACTAAGTCAAAAGTGTGCAGGCAGAAATACTTAATTAAGTATATTTTGTAGACTTTTATCTATGAGTTGCACAGCTTTTAGTATCTTCTTGGTAGTGTCAACTGTTCTTATTCTGCTGATAATAATGTTTGTAAGATTCCATTGATAACTTCGATTACACTTATCTTAGAGAAATACTTGTTCCTTTTCAGAAAAGAGTAAAAATTTCTGTGTCAACTGATACAAAATTAATTAAAAAAATAATTAATCAATTACGTAGAAAGGCTCACTGGTGGATTTACAGAGAAGCATTAATGACTATTGCCACTCCTATCCAAAATATATTTCTATTTTTCTTACCAAAAACCAACTGAAAATAAGTCAATACGATCTCTAATGAACTTGAAAACATGTTTTGTCATCACGATCACTCCTTTTTTCTCCAAACGCTAGATCCTTCATTTGAAGGACTATAACAACAGTCCACGGGTGAAATTTGATTGAATTTTAGAGTGTTTATAATTCTGTTGTTTACATTTAAAATTAGATTTTTTTCTTAAAAGCCACTCAACTTAGCAACGTGAAGTGATTCATATATTTTTCAAGTAAATTCGAATTCATCTGTTTTGTTTCACTTCATATACTCTATCTGACTAATTGTGCCTAAGCCATGTAAAATACATCTAACTACGAAAGATAAACTTTTGAAAGCTATGTAGACTAAAACATTCACACTCTTCTTCTTTGTCTTAAGTGCAATAAAAATGAATCCATATCAGAAAACTATTTGATCTATGAACTCAATATTCAAATCAATGTACTACTTTTCGAACATCTACTCAAAATTATTTTTGTACTACGAATAATAAATAACTTAATAATATAGCTTAAATATGTAATATTTTCTTTTTGAGAGAGCTTCAAAAGTTTAATTAACTGCACACTAGTGAGATATAGTTTATTCGTATTTTTATTACTAGACAAGTTTCTAGATTATGTAAATATTGAAAATGTTTGACCGGCTGTACATGTGTGCATGTTATCTATTCATTTACGCAGAGGCTCGCATCACACCCAAGCCCAGATCGATGTATTTTATATACATCAATAGAATTAGGAAACTTCTAAAATACAAGGAAATTTCACACATTTCCTATTGTCACAATTAACAAATTATTTTTTAATTAATTTCATATCAATGAACATAGAAATGTTTGCTATTTTTCGAAAAGTAAAAGCATATAGTTTTCTAACTGATATGTAACTAACGTTATCAATGAGATATTAAAAACGTATTTTTTTTTTGTTCTACTAAATCAGGACACCTGTCTTTATACCATTTAAATGATAGAAAAGTGTCTTATATTGATGATGTGAATCATCATCATGATAGTAAAAATCTGTTAGTCGTCAATTGACTTCTATTATTCTTTTAGATATATTCATTATTGTTAGTTGAAATTGAAAATGTTAAAAGAAAAAAAAAATCAAGAATGAAAGTTGATGAATAGTAGACTACAGAATTTAATACTCATCGACAGCTTCTTCTTCGTTCTAAATAAAAAATAAATTTTCAAATTACAATAAAATTCTCAAATAACAAATTAACTTACAACAATTGTATCCATACCAACTTCTTCATAATCTTTTTCTAATGCTGCTAAATCTTCTCGAGCTTCAGTAAATTCACCCTCTTCCATTCCTTCACCAACATACCAATGAACAAATGCTCGTTTTGCATACATCATATCAAATTTATGATCAAGTCGAGCCCATGCCTCTATTAAAAAGAGAAACAATTGAATTAATCAATAAATAGTATTATTTTAATTTAAATGCATTACCAGCAATTGCTGTCGTATTTGCTAGCATACATAAAGCTCTTTGTACTTTAGCAAGATCTCCACCGGGAACAACTGATGGTGGTTGATAATTTATTCCAACTTTAAAACCTGTTGGACACCAATCAACAAATTGAATAGTTCGTTTTGTTTTAATAGTTGCTATTGAAGCACCAACATCTTTTGGAACAACATCACCACGAAATAACATACAACATGCCATATATTTTCCTATCATAGAAAGAAAAATAATAAATTCATATATTTATTTTTGATTTACCATGTCGTGGATCACATTTAACCATTTGATTAGCTGGTTCAAATACTGCATTTGTAAGTTCAGCAACTGATAATACTTCATGATACGCTTTTTCAGCTATTAAAAGTATTACATTAATAAAAAAAATACGAAGAACAGAAAATTTTTCTTCTATACAAACCACTAATGATTGGTGCATAGGTTGCTAATGGAAAATGAACTCTTGGATATGGAACAAGATTAACTTGAAATTCACCAAGATCAACATTTAAAGCTCCATCAAATCGTAATGAAGCTGTTATAGATGATACTATTTGTGCTAATAATCGATTAAGATTCGTATATGTTGGACGTTCAATATTTAAACTTCGACGACATATATCATACAAAGCTTCATTATCAACTAAAAATGCACAATCTGTATGTTCAAGTGTTGTATGAGTTGTAAGAATTGAATTATAAGGTTCAACAACAGCTGATGATATTTGTGGTGCTGGATAAATAGCAAATTCAAGTTTTGATTTTTTTCCATAATCTACACCTAAACGTTCCATTAGAAGAGATGTAAAACCAGATCCAGTACCTCCTATTTTATAATAGAATTTTTTTTTTTATTGAATTATTTGTTCTTAATAAAAAAATTTACCTCCAAATGAATGAAAGATTAGAAATCCTTGTAAACCTGTACATTGATCTGCTACTTTACGAATACGATCAAGAGCTAAATCGATCATTTCTTTACCAACTGTATAATGTCCACGTGCATAATTATTAGCTATTTATCAAACAAAAAATAAATTCATAATTTGATATTCAGTTTTCATTCTATACCTGCATCTTCTTTTCCAGTTATTAATTGTTCTGGATGAAATAATTGTCGATAAGTACCTGTTCGAACTTCATCTAAATAAGAAAAAAGAAAATTAGTTTCATATTTTATTTTTCGTTTTGTTATTAAATGAAATTTACCTATTACTGTCGGTTCTAAATCTACCATAATGGCTCGGGGTACATGTTTTTTAGCACCTGTTTCATAAAAAAATGTATTGAATGAGTCATCACCACTACCCTTAACATTCGAATCCGATGATATTAATCCATCAGGTTGAATACCATGTTCCAAACAAAACAATTCCCAACAAGCATTTCCCATTTGAACGCCGGCTTGACCGACGTGAATTGAAATACATTCGCGCATTATATCTTGTTTTTTTTTTCGCTTATCACACAAACTACTAGTGTTTATCGTCGTTGGTGTCTTATATATAGCACTAGAGAGCACACGAAAAAAAATTATTTTTTTTTTTTATGACTCATCAAGTACGACAAAAAAAAGAGAATAGAACAGAAAAAAATCATTACCTAAGACCAAACCTTGTTGGAAATGAATTGCATTTGCACGTCCTTCAGAGCATACGATACCATGATTCATCTGTTACGCATTTGAGATGACTCACTTGATAATAAAGCAAATTCACTATATTACAACAGAATTCTTCAATTTCATTGAAAAATAATTCTTTTCGTATTGTTATATGATCGGTACCACTAAATTCATTGTTCAAATAGATTGAATCATCACTATGACACATACATTTCGAAATCAACATCAATGTAAAAAAAGAATCGTACTCAAAAACATATTTGAAATTAAAAAAGTTAGGTACGGTTGGGAATTTTTTTTAGATTTGTGAATAACTAGTTAATTATGTTTGATCAATTGTTTTAGTCATTTAAGTATTTCCAATCATTGTGACAGATAATTATCTGTTAGTTATTCTCTTCTTCCTGTTTTCTCTCTTTTGAATATACGAATCAATAATTTTATCTACGTAACATTCATTAGTCAGTAATCTTTTTGATTCATGTCCTCTTCCTTTTGTTTATATATTGCTCCTCTTTCAATAGATTGTGAAAGAATAAATGACATACATGAGCTTGCTATTATAGTTAGATAAAAACCAGTCGACAATCATTCATCGTTTCGAATTATAGAATAATCCAGTAGAGAATCTTTGGAAAACAGTTTTGAAAGGAAGGGCCGATCGCCTAGTATCTTCTCTAAATTTATCACTGTAATAATCAATTAATGATCACTAGTCTTCACTGCTCGATATGACATTTCTTATCATAGAGTTGATTTTAACGATGTATATTTCTTCTTTTCTTCACCTGCGTGAGTACTATATGTAGATGTGTTCGTAATGATAAACGGTGTCCCATAATAACTGATAATAAATTATCAATGACATTTTTCATACTTTTTCTTGGTATAGAAGACTGAAATTATTATCAAAAATATATCTAACCGAAATGTTTAATTTTCCACAGTTTCAGCTCTTTAACTTATACTAGGGTGCCGCAATGCATGGATGAAATTGCACTACATGAATTTTTATATTGGACTTTTGTAATTTTTTCAAAACTTACTCAATATTGTAACAAAATAGCTAAGAAATATTTTAACTATTCGCAAATACATTTTATATCTAGTATCTTTGAGATTTTATTTTAAATGTTTATCCACAACGAAAGTAGAAAAGACTTTTAATTTGACGATGTAAGACGAGCATTGAAAATGTGTAGCGTATATTGAGGAAAGATGTTCATGTAAATTCTTTGATACATTGTTACAATTAACAAAAGAATTTGTATAAAAAAGCGGAAAATTTGACAGAAAATCATCAACGCAATGCTATGTCGGTTACAACTAATCATAGAGAACGTGTTTATACACATTAAGTTTTATTACAGTTTATATGTTCGAAAAAATTTGTCTTGTAAAGTTTCTTTGCATCAAGAATTTATGAATGTAACTAATCAAGAAATAAACATGTTACAAAAATCAAATATGCTTTTGATAAAAATTTCAACCTTCTACGTCAAGAAACGGTATGAAAAGTGTCATTGATAATTTATCATCAATTATTATGGGACACCCTTTAAAAGTACAATTGAAATAATGAAGTAGCTCAGTCAACATTATTGTTCAGAGTGATAAGAAAGCTTCTTCTCAAGTTCATCACAGATAAATGTATATAATACAAACTGAGAATCTAATTTAAAAACAAAACTAATGTTCTATTAATTACATATGTGGACACAGATGTTCAGTACGTTGACCCATCAGCATAGAAATTTAATGTACAAAGCTTTTTCAAGTTCTCTAAAACGTTCTTGATTATATCTTACTCAAGATTTTTTAAATCGAATAATTTATAAGAACAGCTTCTCGAATTCTCGGTACATAATCGTTACGTATAATGGTCTTTTCTTATGCGAATCATCAAGATTTATGCATCGAATACTATATTTGTTATAGTGTCTACTAACGCTGTGCACTATCGACGTGAACGAGATCACATAATGCATACGGATTGTTTGCTGGGCGACACATCTTTATCATAATGGTTGTCAAACTTTATTACAAAGACATTGTCTTTATAAATAGAGTACATCAAACTCTGAAAATAAAAAGAAAAGATTTAACTGTTGACAAATTCGTTCTTTATCAGATATCGTTTGTTGTATTACTTCATATTGATACTCATCCGTTCAATTTATAAATTAAATCGTAGCTAATATTGATTAAAAATTATTTCGATGATAAATCGACCTAAGTCAAAATTTAGTGAATTTCACTATGACGATCATGATATTTAAATTAGCCTAAATCTAAATTTGTGCAACTTTGATTACAAAATAACTTAAGATTGAAACGAGCACTCTATAAATATATTTGTATGTCTGGCTATAGCCAGCCTAATTAAGTATCTTTCGGAGTATTTCAAACATTATATTCTTGTAAATACTCTTATATTCAAGAATGAAACATTATTTTTTTAAGAAATATAATAGTAGGATAAATATAAGGAAAAAAATTCTTCAATTATTGCCAGATACGATGTGTTGCTGCAAAGATGTTTTTTTTTGGCTTTGACCGTTTTTGTCAGTACTTTGGAACTGCACTGTTATCTGCACCTTGCATGTCTTTTGTGTTTACCTTCATCTTTTCTAGTAATCTATTTTCTTTCTGAGACAATGTATATCTTTAATACATTAGCATCATAATACAACCATCCTGCGTCCATACTTTTCGTATCTTTTTATTATTCATTGCATAATTGATGATGAATACGATAGGTTTTGCATCATCACTTTTCAAAGACCACTGAATATCATTGATATATTGGATTTTTTCATTGATAGTTTGCATGAATAATATCACAAATAGCAAGTAGAGCTATGTCAACATCAATATAAAATCTTGAAGTCATTAGCAAATTAATTGAAAATTTTCTCTTGTTTATTTAGGATATAAAACAACAAACAATGGAAGTGGTTATTACGCAACACCAAAAATAACTATTTGATTTTTTATATATTCGATAAGCAGGATATGGGTATGGATAAGTGAGAGTGAAGAGAACACATCCACACTCTCATTATACCTTTTCAATTGAGGATGTGTAGGTATAAATGGTCTCTTCGAATACAGTCACATCTATCCCTATCCCTATCTCAACACCTTCACCCTGATCATTTCTATTTGCTGCTGAATTCATATATGAGACAAAAACCAAGAAGAACCTTCACACTCATTCTATTACATAAAAGTGAAAAATATTTCTTTATTCTATGATGTGTTCATCTCATAAGATTTTCTTCGTTGTTCTCACATCTTTGGTGTATGTTGATTGTTGTCTTTGCTTTCATATGTCCGATGAATTACAACGATAAACAATATCGTATTTTTGCACAATAATTTTCAATAAATATGACAGAATATGGCGACCTATCCACGAACAAGAAATAGATAATTCAAAAAAACTACAAAGAATTCAAGAGAATAAAGCAGAATTCAAGTAATTCTATCCAACTTAAGGCGAGATAATCGTATTTGAAACGTAAAACACTTATGCTTCACTATTACCACAAAACACAAGAATTCAATAAATCAGAAACATTTAAATGATATGTGATCTTTTCACTATACGAAAATAAGGGTGAACTATGAATTAAGACCAATTAATTAGAGAGATTTACTATCGAAAGCTGCGCACTCTAACAGACACTTGATAGAATATGAGCAAAAGCTTCACCTAATTACAGTAATCACGATGATACTTCACATGGTTTTCTTGCATGTCCAAAGACAGTCACCAGTAATAATCATTTGTCAATGCCATACAAAATGTAATTCATCGATCGATTCTTCTGAGAGAAATAGTTCCTATAAAGTTGATTGAACGAGTCATGATCGTGAAAAAATCCGAAGTTAAACAATGATCTGCTGCGATTGTTCATATATGAGATAATAGAATTATTGTTTCGTTTACTCATGAGAATAAAATTTCGATATTCAACTGTAATGCGTTTGTATGCGCAAATATCAGTGCACATTTTCTCATCATAACAATACGAAATGCGAAGGAAAGCAGAAACAAAGAAAGAATACTTAAAGAATGAAATACATGTGACGATAAGCCACTTGATGAAAAATAACTGACTACCTGATGAAAATTTCATGCATCATTGATGCACGCAAAAATACGTAAGTTGAAAACAAACAAGCAAACTTTGTGAACAAAAAGTACGGAGTATAGTTGGTTTCAAACATATATAAGTACATTTTCTACACACACACTAATATCATTTATTACGTGAGTATATTTGATTTCTTACATTATTAGACTAGCGATGAAATAAAAATTGAATGTATTTAGGAGCTACAAAGAACACAAAATGACAACATAGAAAAAAAGACATTTTAATCACCAGAAAATGTTTTCATGAAAGATCTAATCGAAGATATTCAGCATATGTAATTGATAGTTTTGACCAAAGCAGCTCTCATTCATAAAATAGTCCTACTATATACCATGTCAAATAGAGTAACTTTCACAATGCTTCGACTTTACCGAGCATTATGGTGATGACAGACACGCATCACACTTCTAGAACGCGAACAAAGCAGTAAATGCAAGAACGTCTACTAATGTAGAAACATCTGAAAAACCTATGCGAGTCTTGACAAACTCAATGAAAATTGAAAATATCGAACGTTGAACCAAAGCTCTTTATTTATAGAATAGAAGAAGCACTTCCATTTTTTAAATGCAATAGATACCAGAAGTTTTTCCACATAAGATAATTTATTTATTCTTCTGTATGAGCAGCAGTCAAAGATTGAAGGGATCAAATAAATTTCATTAATTATCATGTATGTCTTTCTAGAAAATTTTCTTGAAAATTAGCTTGAGTAAAAACTACCTCAGAAAAAAGCATTGAGGTAACCGAAATTCAGAGAACTTGACTTCATTTATGAGTCATTGCCGTATTGTAAATCATTCGAGATAATAAAATAAACGCTATCAGGTACCTTCGATTTATTTTTAGTCGAACCTTTTAGGAGTATCTGCTGTTGTAACATATTTATGTGAGCGATATTTTCGGAGAGAAGATTTTAAAGTTTCATTTTTTGCATCGAAACTATGCCTTTTTTTACAAATTGATTTATGTAATGCGACAATCCGCAATTATCGTTATGTCACGGATACGTTAGAGAGAATGATGATCTCAGTATACTCACTGGAACCCCTTTATTTTTCTGTCTTTTTAAACAAACCTTGTTTTCAAAAGATCTACCATACAATTCGACGCTAGCTGTGCGTCAAAGACTTTTCTGAAGAAATCTGTAGACACAAATTCAGCTAGAACATTCACCAAACCAAAAAGAGACAACTTTCCGAGTCGCTTCGAAAATAAACTTCAGAATATTTTTTGCAGTAGTAGTGTTGGTGTAGGTGTTGCAGTATATCTTCTCTTCACGCACACCAATACCCTCATCAACACTCATACTCTATCTAGGTCAACGACATTCAATGCATAGTGGAGATGAAAATCAGAGAAAAGTTGGAAAGAATAATAATACAAGGAAAGACGTTGTAGGATTTTTACTACTTTGTTCTTCACAGTCATATCTTTATTTGAACTAAATGGAATCTATCATTGGGTGTCGACAGAAAAAAACATCCATATTTGAAGTAGCAGAAAAATCTAGAGAAAACAGATGCTGTTGACCGTATAGTTAGAAAAGGTTTTTTTTGTCTTGATGACAAACGATTATTCATCATTCTAGATTAACAATAAAGCAACAATTCATGCTCAATATGAGTGGAAAAAACTCCAAACAAGAAGTTTCCACATCAACAATGGGCGCTGTTGTAACTTCAACAGCATCAGCGAATATTATCCAAACACGACGCTGCATGATTCAAAATTATTTGCTAATCTGGGTCAATGATAATATCAACCAAGAAGATCAGGATTATCAAAATGCACTCACACAATTGCGCAGTGTCATCAACGAAATCAATCTCTGCACGACGCCGTCACAATGCATACAAATTCTCAATCAAATGGAAGACGAGAAAGCTTTTGTCATTACTTCTGGAATTATCGGTCAACATCTTGTGCCAGATATTCATGGGATAGCACAATTAGGTGCCATTTATATCTTTTGTGACAACACAGCGTTACATGACCAATGGACAAAAGAATGGTCGAAAATTGAAGGCGTTTTCACTTCAATACAGCCAATATGTGAATCATTGAAGAAAGTCGCTCGCGAATGCGACCATGATGCAATGCCGATGAGCTTCGTTCCGAAGCAGATTGTAACAGCGGCAACATCAGATCAACAAAATCTCGACCAACCAGAACTGTTCTACATGTATTCGATGCTATTCAAAGAGATCCTATCGGAAATCGATGAAGATGATGTTGAGTCGATAACAGATCTAGTGGCCTATTGTCGTAACAAAAATGTTACTGAATCACAATTGGAGCACTTTCAGCGAGAATATCATCAGAAAACACCAGTTTGGTGGTATACTTGTGATATTTTCTTGTACAGTATGCTGAACCGCGCCTTGCGGTCACTCGACGTGGAGACCATAACAAAAATGAGCTTTTTCATTCGCAATCTTCATCAACAACTACAAAAACTGCACAATAAACAGGCTACTGTGCGTAAAACACAATTAATCGTTTATCGTGGTCAGAGACTCACAGAACAGGACTTTCAACATTTAGTTAACACGAAAGGTGGACTTCTCTCGTTTAATAATTTCTTATCGACTAGTACAAAACAACAGGTAGCTATGCGATCTGTTGAACGTGCACTGTACAAAGATAAAGACACAATGGGTGTTCTCTTTATTATGACGATCGATCCGAATACAGCATTCACTATAAGTACTCCATTTGCTCATATCGACATGGACAGTGCTATTTCACAACAACAAGAGATTCTCTTTTCAATACACGCTATGTTTCGTGTCGGTGAGATCAAACAGACACTCAGCAATAATCGTCTATGGGAAGTGCAGCTATCTCTCGTGGACGATCATGATCCACAGCTTGCTGCTCTCACACACCACTTACGAGAAGATGTCAACGGTGTCGGATGGTATCGAATCGCTAAATTCATGCTTAAACTGGGTGACTTCAATCGAGCTGAAGAAATCTACAATCACTTACTCAAAAATGCTTCCAGTGACACTGAAAGAGCATATATTTATAACCAGATTGGATGGTTGAAAATCGACCAAAGGCAATATACAGAAGCAGTTTCATTTTACAAAAAAACCATCGCAATTTACCGAAATAATCTTCCAAAAGATTATTCTTTATTGGCTAACGGCTACAACAACGTCGGTCTCTCATATATCGACATGCGAGACTACCCCAAAGCCCTTCAATTTTACAAAAAAGCAATTCAAATTAAAGAAGAAGCTTCGTCTTCCAAAGGAGCTGATATGGCTATTTCGTATCAGAACATCGCTGGAGTTTATCAAAAAACAGGCAACTACTCAAAGGCACTTGAGTATTATGACAAAGCACACAAAATCTCCAAAGAAGTTCTGCCTCCGAATCATCTATCATTGGCTAATTCCTACAGTAACATCGGTGGAGTGTATAGCGATGCGGCTTACTATTTAAAAGCACTTGAATTTTACGAAAAAGCAAATGAGATTAAAGAAAACAGTCTACCTCCAAATCATCCGTTACTCGCTACTTCCTACACCAATATCGGTAGAGTGCATACCAGCATGGGTGATTATTCGAAAGCCCTTAAATTTTACAAAGAAGCACATAAAATTTACAAAGAAACTATGCCTCCGAATCATCCCTCATTGGCTACTTCCTACAGCAATATCGGTGGAGTGTATAACAACATCGGTGACTACTCAAAAGCCCTTATATTTCACGAAAAGGCACATCAAATCAATGAAAATGCTCTGACTCCAAATCATTTGTTATTGGCTACTTCCTACGACAACATCGCTGAAGTGTATCAAAATACAGGCAATTACTCAGCAGCACTTGAGTATTACGAAAAAGCATATCAAATTTACAAAGAAGTTCTGCCTCCAAATCATCTATCATTAGCTAATTCCTACAGCAATATCGGTGGGGTGTATAACGACGTGGCTGACTACTCTAAAGCACTTGAATTTTACGAAAAAGCACATCAAATCTACGAGGAAGTTTTGCCTTCGAATCATCCTTCATTGGCTACTTCCTACAGTAATATTGGTGAAGTATATAACGACATGGGTGACTATTCGAAAGCCCTTAAACTTTATAAAAAAGCACATCAAATTTACGAAGAAGCTTTACCTCCAAATCACCCATCATTGGCCTCTTCCTACAACAACATGGGTCTTGCATACTCTGGCATTGGTCATTACTGGAAAGCACTTACATTTTACAACAAAGCATATGAAATATATGTAATAGCTTTGCCTTCAAACCATCCCTATTTGGCTACTTCCTACAACAACATTGGGCTGGCGTATAAAAACATAGGTGATTATACCAAAGCACGTGTATTTTACGAAAAGTCACTCAACATAAGAGAAAGCGCTCTACCTAAGAATCATCCCCATTTGGCTGCATCTTATTCCAGCATTGGGGCAGAATATAACGACATAGATGACTACTCGAAAGCCCTTGAGTTTTACAAAAAAGCACATGAAATCTACAAAGAAGCTTTGCCTCCGAATCATCCATCATTTGCTACTTGCTACAGCAATATCGGTGGAGCATATAACGACATAGGTAACTACTCGAAAGCCCTGCAATTTTACAAAAAAGCACATAAAATCTACAAAGAAGCTTTGCCTCCGAATCATCCATCATTAGCTACTTCCTACAACAACATAGGTCTTGCCTACTTTGGCATGGGTGATTACTCAAAAGCACGTGTATTTTACGAAAAATCAATTCAAATAAGAGAACACGCTCTGCCTGCAAATCATCCCCATTTAGCTGCTTCGTACAGCAATATCGGTGGAGTTTATAACAACATCGGTGACTACTCGAAAGCACTTGAATTTTACGTAAAAGCACATCAAATCTATGAAAGTACTCTACCTCCGAATCATCCTACATTGGCTACTTCCTACAGCAATATTGGGGGAGTGTATAACAACATGGGTGACTACCCAAAAGCACTTGAGTTTTATAAGAAAGATCTGGAATTAGAGAAAAAGACTCTCGTCGAAGATCATCTTTCATTGGCTCCTACGTACAACAACATCGGTTTAGTGTATAATACCATGGGTGATTACTCAAAAGCAATTGAATTTTACGAAAAAGGTCATAAAATCTTCCAAAAAACTCTGCCCTCAAATCATTCCAGTATCGCTGCATGCTACGAAAACATTGGTCAAGCGTATAACAACATGGGTGACTACTCGAAAGCAATGGAGTTTTATGAAAGAGCACATAAAATCTACGAAAAAGCTCTGCCTGCGAGTCATCCTGCATTGGCTGGCAGTTACTTGAATTTTGCAACTTGTTACGAAAAAATAGGTGATTATGTAGCAGCTCTTGAGGCTCTTCATAATGCCTTTCGAATTCAACAAAATGTATTTCAAGAAGATAACCCAGCTTTTGCTTCTACATGCAGTTTGTTGGGAAGAGTTCATCGCGCCATGAAAAATTATTCGACGGCACTTGATTATTTTGAAAAGTGTCTGGCAATAGATCTAAAAACGTTGCCCGAAGAACATCCCTTTCAGGCTATTACATACACTAATATTGGCGATGTTTACCGAATAATGGGTGATTATGAAACGGCACTCTTATTTCATCGAAAAGCATTAGATATTCAAGAAAAAGTTCTGTGTAACCCTCTGGAATGTGCAACGACATATACGAATTTAGGTGAAACTTATCGACAAATGAGAAATTATTCAAGGGCATTAACGTATTTTCAAAAAAGTTTAGAAATACGTGAAAAGAAACTCCCAAAAGATCATCCTGATTTAGCTGTAATCTATCACAATTTGGCGAAATTATATTTGGCTACAGGAGAATACAGTATGGCAATGAAAAATATTCAAGAAGCGCTAGAAATAGCTCAAGAAAAACTGGTTTCAAATCATCCTCATCTTTTGGACTGTAAAAAAACATTTGAGAAAATTCGAAAGAAACTGTAAATTTTTTTGCTTACTCAATAAATCGGCTTACACTGCTTTTCACTCCCTTCCAGCTTTTCTTAGTTTATTATCGCGTATGCAGACGATCAAGAATACCTTTCGTAAGCCTGACATGGGTACATGTAGAGCGGACCACGCCAGATTGGTAGAACAATGAACGTATGCATGACGTACAATAACGATGACAGGAACCATACGTTCATAGTAGACATATCCGAGTACTGCACTGCTTTCGTCATAGCAGGGATAAGAAGTCTCCATGGAAAGGTTATGAAGCCACCGATCGAGCTATAATGTGATATTGCACCTCAATTTACTAGTACTACATAGTAACGTAACTGTTACAAAAGAAAAGTAATTTAACATAGAAGAAAAAAAAGTTCTACTTTCATATGTTACGATTAATACATGTATTCAATGTATTTGAACAACAAAAACTATTCAATCCAACATAGGTTATATCTATCTTATCGAAAAACTATCTTGAGAAGTCTTATTAGTGACTAGGACTTTTTCACTGATCTAAAGCACAAAAGTTACCAAAAGTGAGCATTTTCCCAATATTGTGTACTTTATAGAATCCCAATGGTTCAATATTTCTCAATAATAATTTAATGGCAAAGAGAACTCACTGAGATATATATCTACGGAAAATTTCAGCCCAATATGTTGAGCCATTCATGAGATATCATTGAATTAGGATCCCCCTTTTGGAAGAGAGACCTTAGCAGGACGTTTCATAGAATGCCCCTAAATAATCAAAGAGACCATATTTTTCGAAATAACTTGCGTCAAAATTCTTAGAATAGTCCCCTCTATAACATATGTTAAATTGAGCAAAATCTAACTATCTCGTCTTGAACAAATAGGGCTGAGGTATACAAGCCCTGGCTCATAAAATAAGGGCTACCTATCTCGGACACACCTCCCAAAGATGACCTCCGGTGCAAGCCATTTTTAGAGATCCCACGCTAATTTTTTTATGGGCTTGTAGCTCTAAGAGAGTACTTCAAACTTCTACGGACCAACTTTCCAGGGAATCCATATCTTGGGAGAACGCGAACCCAGAAAAACCTCATTTGCATCAAAAATCGGTTTTTCAGAGAACTCTCCTGAACGAACGGAACGATGGAGATGGCTAAAATTTTCAGGGAACATATATCTCGCAGTTCTCTATCTATGCTGAAAATTTCAGAGTTCTATGTCATTCCAATCAAAAGTTATGAACCACAAAAGTTACGAAAAATGAGCATTTTCCCGTCTATTGTGTGCTTCATAAAATCCCAATGGCTTAATATTTCTCAATAAAAATTTAATGGCAAATAGAACTCAGGGAGATATATGTCTACAGAAAATTTCAGGTCAATCTGTTGAGCCGTTCATGAGATATCATTGCATTAGTATCCCCGTTTTTGACATGGGTCGTTTTTAGGGCTTTTAGTAAAATGCTCATAAAAAATCGAAGAATCAATATTTTTCGAAACGGCTTGCGTCAGAATTCTTAGAATAGTTTCCTCTATAACATATGTTAAATTGAGCAAAATCTGACGGCATCGATTGAGCGGAGTCGGTCGTGGCTTACATGAAATGGCTCATAGGACAAGTTCAACATTGTTTAATCCATCATCTATAGTTACTCATTCAACAAAAGAGTTCTCATATGAATCTTCTCAAATCAAATAACCAATAGCTAACGATAAACATCTTTCTACATATACTAATTTTACTTAGGTCAGTCCATAAGTAGTGGCGGAGGTATCGTAATTCCTTATAGAAAGCTCTGAGAAACTTTCTTTCTATATAGTCTTATAGAGAAAAGCATGCTCTATTTTTCTATGCTATTTGATCATACTTGAACTAATATCATAATAATAAACTTTCGATAAAGTCTGTTTCGCTGGGAAATGTGCTGGTTGTATAACTGCTCATTGCAACAAAGTAAGGAGAGTATTTTTTGAATAAATTTTGAATGCAAGAAGATAGAGAGCGGCGATTTTCACAGTTCGAAAGAGGAGATGAAG
>CAJNOP010002149.1:0-11784 GCA_905250075.1 Rotaria sp. Silwood1 | reverse complement strand
CTGCGTACGCCACTGATGCTGCCCCAACAGCTATTCCAACCATACTCAAATCTAAACTGTCAGTTCCAAACACAAACACGGTGCCTATGAGTGCAGGATCCAGTGTGCATATCGGTGTCGATATGTATAAGAATGTTTCATTCAATTCCAAATCCAAACACACACTCACACTCCAACCCATCCAAACGCACCGAACGCCAACAACCACACCCACTCCCAGACTCACATCCAAACTCAACTCACTCCCACGCTCGCCACACCCACACCCTATCGAACCCATATTCCCACCCTGCCCCTAGCAAAAACACATTCCCACCCTCACCCTCAGCCTCATCCTCACCCACGCCCACACAAACACCCACATGCACACCCCTACATCCACACCCACACAAACTCGAAAACCCATCCTTGCTCCGAATCTTAACTCACAAAATATCATTAGCGCATAGCCAAATTAAAAAAAGAGCTATGATACATTTAATTGGTCACCCTCAAAATCTCATTCGTGCTTGGACAAACCGTGAAAACCCATGATTAGTTCAAATGGCCACTCTTAAAATCTAATTAGTGCATACCCAAACTGTGAAAATCTATAATTGGTTCGAATAGCCACCCTCGAAATCTCATTGGTAGATAGCCAACCTGTGAAAACCTATGATTGGTCCAAATAACCACTCTCAAAATCTCATTGGTGCATAGCGAAACTGTGAAAATCTATGATTGGTCCAAATGGCCACTCTGGAAATCTGATTGGCGCATAGCCAGAGCGTGAAAACGTATGATTCGTCCAAATGGCGACTCTGGAAATCTGATTGGCTGGGATGCAGACGAAGCAGACATCTGGTTGGTCGAGGGATTAGGGACTGTAGACTAATCCAATCGCTAAGGTTACGTTTTCTTGTAAGATCGATGATGTGATAGGTCAAGAAAACATTTTTTCGTTCTGTGTGAACGAACGAACGAAGTTACGAACAGACAAACCTAACTCGGTGTATGACCCTCCTTTCAGTAGAGGGAATGAAAACTCTTACCTTGCAAGGAAAAAAATGAAGAAATTCAGTTCGAATGACTTGTATATAAAAAAATGTACAGCAGACAGTGGGTTTTTTCGTTTTTTTAGATTTTTTTTATTGAAAAAAAATAACAAGAAAGCAACTTTTTTTTGGGTATTTTTTCTATTACTGAGAACACTAAGAATAAACACGAATCACCGCATAAATAAAAGTTATTAGAAAGAGAAGCCAATGTAAGATACATCATAGCAACTCACATATTGGATGAAATATTCAGAGGTCTTGCTTGGCTTTACTCTGCTAGCTTACTGTACGTTGTTTCACATTTCCAAAATAATGCCTGGTAACAAAACGAAAAGAAATATGACTTCAATCAGGTTTATCTAAAAAACCTCTTATCCTCATAAATGCAATATGCTGCATAAGATTATCTATAAATGATATATTTAAGCTTTCTTTTTCTTAAAAACATTTTAGCAGCAATAATTAATATTTATGTATTTACAATCAGACCTGTGACACTTCGTGGAACGAAATTGAAAATCGGCTCTTTCCACAGTTCTTTTGAAAAGAACTGGTGCGGAAACTATATGAAATTCCTTTGTCCCAATATGGAAACAAGCCAGCTCCTGAAAAAAGAACTGGTGCATAGGCCTGCTTCTCAGAAAAGAATCAATTCGTAGAACTGGAAGGTGTCACGGGCCTATTGGCAATATAATTCATAAAAGAAATTTTATTTCAATCATAAAAATATCTGAATATTTAATATTAGTCTTCCATAAGCAAAAAGACATCGGTTTGAACTGCTAATTTTTATCCAAAATTCCCTTTCAAAAATTGACCAGAACAGTTTTTTTGATATTCTATTCGATATCAATGTGAAGCTGTTTTTATTTTGCGCTACTGCTGTGGATAAACGAATTATCCACCTCTTCTGAATACACAAAGTTAAAATTTCTCTTCTATCGCCACTTCCTTTAAATAATTCAATCTTTCGCTTCTTTTACTAACATAAAACAAACAAGCATTTCTTCAATTATGCTTACAGCAATTTATTTATGTCTCGATTGTTCAGCATCGCTATCTATTGTGCTTACTCATCAATGCGCACAAATATCATAAAATGATGATGTATTTCGCCTACAATACCTATATTTCCGCGAAATGAAACAAAAACGAAAAACCGTCCCATTGTAGAACAGCTTAAAACACCCTCAGAATAATCCTTACTCGTATTCTATTGCGTCTCGGCGGGGTGTCGATCGGAATGTTTATTTCAGTCTTACGCACTGACAGCTGCAAAAGAAGAGTCGTTCCTTACTGGTCACAGTTTAAAAGATTTCGTAGGTATGAATGTGACTGTACGTGCTGGTGAGGCCTCAGTATGGCTAGGGTTAGAGTCTGAGTATGGGTGGGTGTGGCTGTGGCTGTTAGGAGTGGCTATTTGTCTACTCCTAATGACACAATACGACCTGCAAGCGCTCACCCACGTCCACACGGGCACTGCCAGCCGACACCTACCCACACCTACACACATATCCACACCCACACCCCACACCCAGACCCACACGCACACCCACACCCGCACCCAAGACCCACACCCACACCCACACCCACACCCACACCCACACCCACCCACACTCACACCCACGCCCACCCACACTCACACCCACACCCACACCCACACGCTCACCCACACTCACACCCACCCACACCCACATCCACAACCACACCCACGCCCACTCCGGAAGTATTCAAAATGATCCGACGATCATAGATAAGTTACATGAGGGGTAAGTTTCGACTAGATGTGGCACTTTAGCTTTACTGTAAACGTTAAAGCTAAAGTCTGACTTTAACTGGAGGATGAGAGTGTTAGTTTAAAAGACACGTAATGTTCACACCCAAATCTTCATTCACCCACACCCGTACCCTTGTTTGGTTTTTCTTCGTCTCATTCAAGGTATTTTTCACTTCTTTATCTTTCGCCTTATGAATAAAATGCAAAAAAGAAGAACACATTCTTTTATCTGCCATAGAACAAAGATCATACCAGAGATATGATTTTCATTTTCGCCTGTCAGTTCACTTTTTTTTACGTCAACTCACAGGTAAGTCTCATTGTAACAGCAAAAAAAGATAAAACATACAAGTCGAAGTTACATGCATTCTATCCCTTTCTACTTACCACATTTTTCACAGTAAAAGTTATCTGGATAGGTTCTTTTTCTTGCGTTTGTCGACGAAATAAAGAAGTGTGTTTCACAGATACGATATTTGATTTTACATTTATGAGTAAATGATCGTGTATTCCCGAACAGAAACGGAGTCCGTCGAATGTAGAGACATGTGGGACTAATGTGTACACTTTTTTGCTTTCTGTATCTCGACCATCCTCCGAAATAGAAAAAATACCTGTCACCAACAAGATAGCTGAGCCTATTAAAATCAAACTTTCGACTACTTCTCAATGTTTCTTCAAGTTACTCTTCCTACGAAAAAGGATCAGCTCGTCCAACTCTACAAGTCTAAACTACTGGTACTAGTTTAGACTTGTTGAGAAATACATGGACTACAAAATGATACAAAGTTCGTCCGAATCCAGGTTAAAATATATGAAGAACTTTTATTTTACTGTCACCAGTTAAATTTAGCTTGAACTATACATTCGCTTCGCATGTCTCTATAATAAATTTTATCTAGTTATTGTTTCTTCACTATAGATATTTGTCCTGCTGCACTCACAATGAACAACAACCAAATGAATGATGATAACGAAAAGCTTCTTCCTGGCACGTTGATCGATCCGAACACTTGCGATCATCACCATCACACATCGCATCATAATCGACATCCACTAAGCCATTTTGTACCTACACTAGTCGAAGTAGGATATTCTATCTATTTAAAAAATGTCCTTCCCTCTTCCATCTAGCTTCACATCCATCTCGATGGTTCCTTTCGACATTCGACCTTGTTCGAGTTGGCTGAAAAGAAAGGTACTCCTTTTTCTTAGTCAAACATGCTCGTGTGATTTTTTCTTTCCATTTTTAGATATTCCACTTCCAAGCGGGATGAAAAGAACAATTGAAGATTTCATACCGTAATTGCAATTAAAATATATTACATGATATAATTCCATTTCTGTTAAATTAAAGATATGTTTGCGTTCAGTCGGATTGCAAATCGCTCGCCGACTTCCTCGGAAAATTTCCTTTTTTTATTTCTATCGTCGCCGGTGATGCTGACGCTTTGGAACGTGTTGCTTATGAGTTTGTCGAAGATCAAGCAGTGCAAGGTGTACTCTACACTGAAGCTCGCTATAGTCCTCATTTATTGACAGCCAACATCCTGACACCTGAACAGGTATGTTTATTTTCTTCTCGAATTTTATATTACAATTTGAAACGAATTTCTGTGAACAGGTTATCGAAGCAATCAATTGTGGGTTGGAACGCGGCAAAAAGGAATTCCATGTCGACGTTCGTACGCTACTGTGTTGCATACGTCCACATCCTGAATGGTATGTTGATTGACTCGAGGGATTTTGCTATGTAATTGATATTAGTTCTGTAAGAAGAATTAGTTTTTCTCAGTCTACAACACACTGCGTGCTTACGATCAGTTGCTCCAAGATACTCACAGCATTGCAATTTAGTGAAACCTAGATAAGTAGAGAACTCTATGAAACAGATGATACCAAAGTTTAACTTGGTTCGAATCAGAGCAACAGCAGAAAAGTTTTATAAAAAATTGACAACTTCGCTCATAGCTATTGCATTTCATCCAGGAAGGCTCAACTTTCTTTGTGGAGTTTGAATGTTTTTATACTTTTAAAGTTCAAAGTTAACAAATGCTTTTTTTTTAAAACTTGGATGAAATTTTCAAGTCCACGAGTAACTTTTTTGTATTCTTATGGTCCCCATTTCTTTACGTCGAAGGCTCGCTATCTGAATTTTTTCTTCGACTTCAGGACTGTGCAGAGTCTCTTTTAACAACCTTTAGAAATATAGATTTTGATTCGGTAAAAGCGGATGCACAGATAAAGACGCCTAATGGGATGAACGAGACGAAAAAAACATTCTACGCAGCGAGCGACAATGAAAAGCTCTTTTTAAATCTAAAACATTTTGCCCTATGATCGAAGATGAATTAAATCGTCTTTTCTCTTCTCCTTCATCGTTTCGACAAGAACTATATCTTCTTTCTTCATATCTTTCACATAGCGTTTCCAACGAGAGTTTGAAACAAAATGCTAGCTATGCACTACTTTCCTCGAGGAGGGTGGGCGTGGGTATGGTTTAAGAGACGATAAATCCACACCCACACCCACATCCTCAAGATGGATCATTGACATATGTGCCGTCGCATTTTGTTTAGCACACTGAAATAAAGAGTTTCTTTGTCATCGTTTGCCTTATAGGTCAATGGAAATTGTAGAACTTGCACACAAATATCGATCAGCGGGTGTAGTCGGTATAGATCTAGCTGCTGGCGACGAGTATGAACATTCCGTTGCTCCTCATGTGACTGCTTTTCAGCGTGCTACTGAACTCGGCATACATCGTACTGTGCATGCTGGTGAGTCAGGTTCGGCCGATTCTGTTCGTCAAGCAATTGAACAATGTCATGCTGAACGAATCGGGCATGGTTATGCCATTATTGATGATCCATCCGTATATGAACTCATTCATAGCAGAGATATCCATCTTGAATGTTGTTTAACATCATCATTACAAACGAATGCCGTCGGCAAATATGCACCGAAAGATTGTGATATACAAGAAAAACATTTTATGTTGAATGGTCAAGAAACGAATACCAAACTTCACTTACATATGAAATCGAAAAAAGAAGTATGGCATCCTCTTCATCATTTTGCTCGAGATCATCTCAATTTTTCATTATCGTGCGATGATCCATCTGTATCACAGATTACCATTGAACATGAATATAAACATGCATTAGTCGATCTCAAATTGTCACCAGCGCAGCTCACTCAATGTGTATTCAATGCAGCACGATCATCGTTTTTGCCTGAAAAAGAAAAGGATGAATTAATGAACCGATTGTTAGTTAATTATATTCCAAAAGGTGTTCTCAAACGTTACACGATCGACAAGAAACTAGACGTATCGTTACTTTTCGATGCTTAAGTTCTACCTCAAAGTTTTAAATGACCAATGATTTTATTTCAATTCGATCATGTCGATAAATCTAATAATTATGAAGTTTAACTATACTTTCATTTGTGAAATAAAAGACCTAAAAAATAGCATATTGTTCATTTGTTGGACTTAACAGCAGTCATCAAAATTCGAACTATTTTTAAGTAATCAGCTGCATAAACACAAATATTAGTGAGAATGGATGTGGGTGTGGAAGAAGAGAAGATCAACATATTCATCCTTCTGCTTAGAGTAACAAAATAATTAAAAATTTTCTAAATCATCAAAAATTTAGTGAATTTAAGATTGTAAGTATCAAAATATGGACTTCGATTTGATTTTAGATAAACATTGTATTTACAACGTTTTTTTTTTATAGCAATTGTATAGGAATTTATTATTCTTCATCTTATTTTCGCTCGCATTACCGAAAAAAGTTAACACAAGCGTGACTGATCTCATATTTCTGACTACTTTACTCCACTTTGTTACTAAAATACTCCTTGTTAAATAATTACTCATTAAAACGTTTCATTACGAATGAGTATATTTTAATTCATTGAAAAAATAAACCTATAAAGCAACAAAGTCATCGTTGTAAAAAATGCCATCTGATAGTGACAATGCTTTTGTTGCTATTGTGACCTACTTTTGCTTTCAAGAACAATGAATATTTCAAGTTTTGCAAAGCAAATTTTGTTAAATTTCTAGACGAACACATATAAGCAAATGTAAATTAGAGTAATACAGAAAATTTTCACACAGTTAATAAGATACATTTTTAGTTTATTGTCCTTGAAATCAATGACTTAATCTATTATTCGTTTTGTATTTCGCAAACAATGATATTTCATTTATTATAAAAAATACATATCATCGATTTGAGAAAATTGAAACGTGACATATTGTTCTTGCATATGTCATTATTAAATGGTCTTAAATATAGTTTTTTTTTGTCCTTAGCTCTATTTTATTTTGATTTTCATATCATAGTTGTTATGTCCGACATCTATATTGTTATTATGTCCATGTCTTCTATATTTCTGTCGTATTTTCTTTCTTCTTTTGTTCTACCTGATGATATATGTTTTGTTGTGTGATATGTAGCCTAGTAAGTTCAGTTCAGATTATTTTAAATAAAGATAGGTTATGCTTTACTTCAAAACGAACTTTCAGGTCAAACTAAAGCATAACAAGTGGTGACAGCGGTGTTTTGAACAACAACATTCGTTTTAAAGCAGCAACGATATTTTATTAAACAAAGAAACCTTCCTTATATAGGAACTGGTTTTGTGATCGACATTCACGTTGGATAATTTTAGAAACCTCCCTCTTTAAGGATTGTCTCTGTCAATAATTATATAGTGAACTGAAGGCACTACCATTTTCTATAGAATGTGTAACAGATTATTTATCATTTTTTTTAGTTACTAAAGATGTTTATTGGTACATTTGATGTACAATCGTACTCGTTCACATTTAAATTTACAACAACGTGATATTTCTGATTTATTATATTACTCTCCTTCTCGAAAACGTAGTAGTTCTTATTCCGTTTGTCAACCATCAGGAATTCATTCATTACTTCAACAAAATTTATCAGCAGCTATGTTAACATCTCAATCAACGTTAGAATTACTGGAAGAAAAAAAAATTTCTGATTCGATATCTCCATCGGACACCAAGTTAAAATTACAGTCATTCAGAGAGCAAGAAAAAATAGTTTTACAATCTATTAAAAAATTGACTGAAGAAGAAATGACTCATATAGATCAATGGTTATCTGCTTTACATAATGTATATGAAGATTTGGAATATCCAACATCACATCGTGTGTTCCAAGCAACTACATATTTCAATGATGAACAACAATTATGGTATGAACAGACGAAAGCTGAAATTAATAATGATTGTGTGCCAAGAGAATAGACGGACATCCTTTTGAGCGACCCTCTTTTGTTCATTTCAATAATACGTGATCTTTTTCTTCCCTACTTCTTGTTTCTTTTCCTCTCGGTATATTTTCTCTCTCCTTGGATAACTTTCCATATTTCTCTCTTGATCTCTCTTCCTCTTCCTCTTCCTCTCCCTCTCTCTTTCTTTTTTTGTTTCTCTCTCTCTGAGATATTCTGATATAAGCAGTTCATAGTTGTATCCAGTTAGAGTAAGACGCATTCGAGATTATCGAAACGCATGTTCTTAGAAGTCATTCTGAATTGTTATTGAGACTCGAAAACGGAATAGAGTCTGAAACCTAGGCTTAGTGAAGAAGCTGTATGTATACGAGCAGAACATAGTGTGTATTTTGCTGTGTCAACTCAAATCATTTATTGTTATTTTTTACTCATTATTATTCAATAAATCATTACGTTTCGGTGCTGTCCGAACGTTTTACACCAGTTCTCCTCTCACAACTTATATTCATCGATTAGAAATATTTTCCACCATCAAAATTTCCGTTACAGTTACCTTCTTACAATGTTTCGATGAGAATGAGCCTTTGGACAGAATGGATTTTTCTGAAAACGATATAGATTGATAGAGCAGGAGACGGCGCAGTTTTTTGATTACTAAGATTTTTAGTTGCTTATGGCTTTTTAAATATAACAGCACCCTACAAAATGATGAAAATTCGCCTATGTAATATGAGAATCGTATCTATCGTATCTATCGTATCTGTATGATCCCAAAAGAAGTTAACGGTAACTATGATCAATATGTCATTTTGTAGAGCATGAAAAACTGCGTCGATCTACGCTATTAGTTTTTATATTGGGTGTACAGTAGAAAAAATTACAAGTACCATAGTTATTATTCGAAATGTCCAAAAGTGATAGACCCCCTAAGACTGTTTGGTCCGCGAAAATGTTTTTTACTGGATGTAAAAGAAAAACTAAATATACAGAAATGTGCAGAATTTCATGCTCTATCTTTCTATCCGAGCGAAAATGAGATCTGGAGGGGTGGCAGATTTACGACCTTATCTGGCGGTGTCCTTTGTGCTATTCAAATCATTTCGTAGCTGTCTGTTTTCTTTAAATAGATATTGACCAGTTTCAAAAAGTTATATAAACTTCCTACTTTTTGCAATCAACGAGCTATTTAAAATCTTAGTTTTTAACATAGCTATTTGAACAACGCAGATATCTACTACAGTTAATGATTTTGATAATTGTCGAACTTTTCATTTTTATCCTTACGCTTTTTCCTTTTTTACGTGGTTAATCATAACAAATTTCACCTAATAAGACGTCATAAAACTCGAATTTTAAAGAAATCTTATTCTATGTATCTAAACGCTTCAACGTAGTCAATTGCCAAATTTCCTTTGCGTTTGAATCAATGTAACTCTGTTATAAAGAGTACATGTTGATTAATCGAATATTCTATCAAAGCATAATCAATAACAAAGATCTCTGAAGACCAGCTACCATCAAGAATTAAATTAATGGTTAACTACGATATTCAATAGACTCCTTCCCTTTTCCAGAAAAACTCGCATACAATCACTCAATGCATACCAGCATACCTCTCAATGCAAGTGAAGTGAAAATGTAACACAAGGCAGTGTATGCATACAAACACAATGTTGATACATTGAAACATTGATGCAATTGAAAAGTTTAATCTAACGTCCATCAATAAACCACTTCTACAGGAGTAAGGATAACAAAAATCTCGGTTCCTTCTACAGAACAAATTCCACAAAGTATAGTTATTCATCACGCGACCAATTTAAAAACAAATTAGCACCAGAGAACGGCCTACAAACGACACACCACACTCCGCAAAGCGAATCAACTCACGAAGACGGTTTAGATACCAGCCAAAACACCCACGCTCTGCTCGGGAAAAATCAGTGCTATTTAAAAACAACCTTCCAAATCCTACAATAAGATATAATTATTCGTTAGTTCTTCAAAATGATTCTACAATCATAAGAATAAAGTGAACAGATTGAACAGCTAGCAAAGATTTAAATAGCGACGACAATTCATTAAACAGTGCACCATATGTTGGATTGGCTGTAGTTATTTGAAGGACAACAGAAAACCTAAGATAGCCCTGAAAATTTTCCAATAATGAGAGAGAAGATTCCGCAGAAAACATTAAATGTCTAGCAGAAGAGTAAATAGCTGTGAGCGTTTTCAAATAGTGCTGACGGAGTTTAAATAGCTGTAGCTATTTAAAATGAGAAGAAGAAAAGATTAATTAGCCAGCAGAAGATTAAATAGCTGTACAGATTTTTAAATAGTGCTTGAAAAGATTAAATAGTGCTGGAGATTTAAGTAACTATTCATCGGAATAAAGCTACAAGATTAAATAGCTATGAAAGGTTCAAATAGCTACGCAGGCAAATAGTGATAAAGACTGTTTCTCTAATCTCTATAGAAGTAACATAAATTGTATCTCTTTTGAGAATGAGCCGCAAGGATAACGGAGCTCCATTCCAAATGCTGGTTATCATTTAGCACAGGAGATTCTTATTCTGTTCTGTCGTAACTTGGGTTCACCACGTATAATCTCGGGCTGTTTTTTCACTTTTCTCGTTCCGTCCAACCTCTATCGGGCCGAGCTATCACTTTCTTAGACTTATGCATGTCATACCTCTCGCTGCAAAAAAACGTCCTTATAACTTCTCTAGATTTCTAACATCTTTTATACTTTAATGAATGCTCGAGAACAAATAAGGTTTGTGTTGTTATTTCAGGTTAAAAAATAATCAACACAAATAAAAGGTGTAAAGCTTGAATAATAATATGAAAAAAATAAAGAAATATGTTAGGCATGCCTTTAGTAACTGTCAAAAAATGAAAAAAATGAGCTGGGGAAATCTAAAGTAGATTTACGATCTTCAAAGGCGGGTCTGGCTCGTTCTGTTTCGTCTTCCTATGGTAGTACCCAGCCATGCTTCTTGAGCCATTCTTTTTCTTCCCCAGATAATTTTCTTTCGCCATGTTTCCATGTTCCATTGTCCTTCAATGCATTTCCATCTGTGAAATGAACATGAGCATGGTTATCACCAATATTCAAACTGGCTTGATCTACACGACGTATAGTTCTTGGTGCTTGACTTTTGTTCACTTCTTGTTGCATTTTATTCACAGACGAATTTTTGTTATCTGCCATGATAGTTTTTTTTGTTGTTGTGAGAAATAAACTGAAGAAAGAATGCTTTCGTTTTCTTTTTATACTCTTTTCAGATTAGGCAGTTGGTTTTTTCCAACGTCATTAGAAAAAAGGAAGGAAAAAATACCAACATTACTCATATGATCTACAGAATCGTTTCACGTGGTAGAAAGGAAAGATAAAGAAAAAAAGGATTTTTCTCATCCTCCTGTTCTAATCCTTCGTAATACACTAGTGCATGAGTAACTAATATTGTCTTCCCCTGTACTGGGAAAGAACGAGGGGCGCATAAGACCATAAATCGACCGAATGCACTTTTTCTCCCTCAATCAAGTCGAATCATGTATGGCACGAAAGTGTATCTTCTCATTTGCGAACATGAATATAATTTAAGATTTAAAACTATTTGAATCAGTTTTAATCATGTTTGGAATTTAAATAAATTAATTAGTTAGAAAATTACGAAATTTAAA
>CAJNOP010002148.1:0-19746 GCA_905250075.1 Rotaria sp. Silwood1 | reverse complement strand
CCTTACCCGCATCGACACCCACACCCACACGCACACCCACACCCACATCCACACTCACACCCACGCCCACACCCACATCCTATAGCTGACTAATTTGCTCTAGATTTCGTCTCAACCAATCATTCAATGTCCACATGTCCCGAGCTCAAAGAAAAATTCAAATATAAAATAATACAAATGACTAATCTACTCTAGATTTCGCTTGAACCAATCATGCAATGTCCCTATCTTCCAAGCATGAACAAAAAATATTGAACTGCAATCCATACTAATTCAGCAAGAAATTGTTTAATATCAAATCATCGTCTAGCATTATTACAGATAAAAACTTCATTAAAATCAATACCATAACTAATATAAATAATTATATAAGAAAACACTAAAGAAAGTCACTGATAATTATTTATCAATCAAAATACAAAAATGAATCCATCTTGATCACCCAAGAAATAACAATAAACATAAATGGAGTGACAAACAAACAAATTCTTTTGCATGCATGTTAACAAAATTTGTAAAAAAAACCGAACAACCTAGATAATTCCAATCTCAACTTGATTCCAAAGTCAACTGCAACATATATATTAAACATTGGAATAGATGTCTTATATTGCTGAAAGTCCTTGTTGGATCAACATATCGCTAATAGTCAAGTAAGAAAATAATTAAAATCAGAAGAAAAGTAAGAGAATCAGGAAGTTTGATATAAAAGAAAAACAAAGATAATTTTCACTGATAAATTAAATAACTATTGATAGTAATTTGCAAATTTCTAGAAGAAAAATCCAGTAAAATGTCATACGATTAGAAAAATGCGATCATGGTATCTCTCCTTCCAATTTCTTTATCCTTTTTTTGGAACCTCCCAAATCTAAGCCAATTGGTATCTTTTTATATCAAACAATGTTTGCTTTTGTCAAATCATTTGATAGATCTTTATATTTATTTTTGAATATTAAAAAGAAATATGATGAGCAAACTAATAAAAAATGTTACAACCAATGTTTATACTTAAAAAATGAAAGCATGAGTATTACCAACATACCCATGCAACCAAGTACAATAAAATAACCATTTTTATAACGAAGTTCAGGCATATTTTCAAAGTTCTAAAAAAAAAGCAAATTTGATTGAAGCCAAAAAAAAGAAAAGCAACAATAAATTAATTTACCATGCCATAAACTCCAACAATAAATGTTAATGGAATAAAAATGCTTGTTACAATTGTTAATGTTTTAACTATTTCATTCATATGATTTGAATTTAAGATCATATAAAAATCAATAAACGATGATAACATTTCTCTATATGTATCAATAGAATCATTAGCTTGTACAATATGATCAAATAAATCTTTTAAATAAATATTTGTACTTTCTTGCATAATTTGTGTTTCTTCTTCTTTTTGTAATTTAATAATTATTTCTTTGAATGGAGATATTATTGAACGTAAAGAAAGAATATCACGTTTTAAATCATATATAGATTCTAATGTATCACGTTTAAGTGTTTTCATCAGTTGATTATCAATTGATGCAACTGATGTATCCATCATATGAAGAACATCCATATAATGATCACCAATAACATCAAGAAGCGAATAAAAGAGATAATCAATTTTAGACTTTCTTATACGACCTTTTCCCTGTCGAATACGATCTTGAAAAAGATACAAACAAGAAGTAATTATAAATGAATTCATAATTGGAGAAAACTGAGAACGGAAGCAAATAGAAACCTGTAGTTTTCACCATTGGAAAGAGCGATGTCACATGTGTCGATCAGGTGTGCATTGATATTTTGTTCTTTGTGAATTTTCATCATTTTTCCGACGAACTTCAACAAAAATTTTACCAAAATAGATCCCAAAACACCATATATTCCTAGTGAAATTTCCATGATTTTTTACTAACTTCTCAACATTTATCTTCGATGAAGTTACCGCGATAAATTTAATCATAAATACATGGTGTTTTGGGTTCTATTTTGATAAAATTTTTGTTGAAATTCGTCGGAGAAATGATGAAAATTCAGAAAGAACAAAATATCAATGCACACCTGATCGACATTCGTGACATTGCTCTTTCCAATGGTGAAAACCACAGGTCTCTATCTGCTTCCGTTGTAGAGTTTTCTTCATTCATTTAGATAGGTGATCAGAAAAATCTACTTTTTTACCCTTCAATTGATTAAATCAGAATATTTACTTCAAAAAGAAAATATTACATCTGAATCAAGTTTGAATAAAAGAAAGAACGATTTGATGATACTAAATTTATGATCTAAGCTTAGTGAAATTTTGCAAACCAAACCTTTCTACTCAATTATTCAAGAAAATAAATTAATGAATGTAAAAAAAAACAGTTTTTGGACAAAAATTAGCTGAATTTATTAAAATATTCATACTTTTTATTGAATCAAATAAATCTTTGGATGTTTCTTGAAATGTTATAAGAATATCATGTTTCAAATAAAAACTCATTTGTTGAATAATTATTTGACCTGTACAATCCATATCATGATATATTAATTTGCATACAAGAAATAAAGCATCATCCAATACATCTAATTTTGTTCGTTGTTCAGTTGTTGTTATATCTGTTTGAACTAATGAATGAATATCATAACGTTCACCTATTCCAGATATGACATCTGGATCATGAATACCATCGATGTCAATCCCTGAGGAAAAAAAAACACATGTTTATTTTTTCTGATATATGCATATAAATACATACATGTCATTGAGTTTACTGTTTCCGATGGTGTCTGTAGAAATTCTTCAATAGTTTTATATTTTATTTCCGTACACAAATTTTCATCATACTTAATAACATTCAAATGAACTGGTTCTCTAAAAATGTAAATGATCAACAATAGTTAAGTCAGTTTTCGATCTAGGATTTTTGAAGGGAAGGTGCAATTGTAGGCAAAAAGTGTGATTTCAGATAGTACCAACTGATTTTTTCGCTCGTTTTTTTCTGCAAAAATATCAAAAAACTTTTCATGAAGGAGGAGGAGCGTCGGAGCGATCGCATCCCCGCTCCTGAATAAAATCTATTCGATGAGAATTATTAACAATAGTTCAGGAAAAACGACTAGTTTAACTACTGATTCTCCGTTGGCTTACTATAACAGTGATATTCATTTAAAACTTACGTTGGATCAGAAAGATGTAAAAATTTCTGAGATAAAAAAGCACCAAATCCAAATTGTGTTACACGTCCACGAATTGTTGTTCTTCTACCAATTAGCATATAATTTTCTCTGTCAATGCGTGACTTTATACGTCTTACTGGTAAAACTTTGTTTCTACGTTGTGTAGAACTGTTTATCATAATTATTATCGAATCAGATATTGGCGAACTGTGCCAAACAAATTCTTATAAACGACAGAAAAATCACCAATTACTAATTTATATTGAAATATTTAGTTCTTGTTTCTTTTTTCTTTTGCAAAATGCGATCGACGTGTTTATCAAAATATTATTTTAAATAACTTATGCCGATGATCATAACTTTCATCCATTGATACGATTAATACCTTTTAGGTGTAACAATAAAATAAATATTTTTTTTTCTTGTTTCGGTTTTTCTACTGTTGGTAATATAAGCAGGTAATCGATAAAGAAAACCAACATGCTTTTTTTTATCAATCGTATGAAACCAATGAATGCATTGAAAGCAATAAAAAAGGAACAAAAATGAAGCATATAAAAAAATAAATTTTACTTTAATTATCGATCACGTTTATGGTCTATGACGAATAGACATTATCCATGTAAAAAAATTGATATCAAAAATCCATTAAAAGTCGATTAAAATCATACGATTTTTAATCAATAATTTAGCAGTAATAATCATGGCAAAATCAGATTTTAATCAACTATTATGATTATAATCGGTTTAGAATATTTTCAAAAATCGATTATAATCATAATAATCGAAATAATCGATTAAAATCTGATTTTACCATGCCTATTACTGCTGAATTATTGATTAAAAATCGCATGATTTTAATCGATTTTTAATCGATTTTAACCTCTCTAAAGTTGATTGTTTTTTCGTATTTTTTTACATGGGTAATATTCTTATGCAATATTCTATAATTCAATCATGTGATATGCTCTGTAAGAGTATTAAGTACATGTAAATTGTGATAGGAACCAATCAAATATGTAAATCATTATCGGATACTATGAATATAGAATTAATTCATGAAGAATATTTACATAAATAAATAAAGTATTGAATACTTGATAAGTTTTTCTGTCTTTTTAATAGATATCAATCTATTGCACAATTCATGTTTTATTTACAGTAGCATTAAATCTAATTCAACTGTTTGTCCATTATTTGCAATCGTTTCGAAAGATATCATACTGACACATTCTCGAATAAAGCAAGTTTTAATAAATGTTCAACAAATTTTCTCTTCTAGAAACTGAAATGGAAAGATCTTTATGTTTTTTACCTTTATCTTAACACATTCGGTCTGATGTGAGCCACTGGTGGCCCACGGCATAAAAGTTAAATATAGATACTGTATTTTAAACAAATGAGCTGGTTTTCTTGTTGATGACAGAAGAGTGTTTAACGCTTTTATTTATAAGAGAGAAATATCAATAAACACCAAGTTCGGATATTATAACTACCTCGAAGAAGAAAAAGTAGCCTTCTCCAATCTTCGAAATCACATGATTATATTTGTATTCTTAAAGTCTTTTCGAATAATTAAACTTGTACAATTATACCAAGTGCTGACAAATTGAACTTATAGAGGAATGTTCCTAGTATTATATGTTTTGAATAGAGCAAAACTTATTGCAATTCAATGTTGTTATGCATCTACATAATTTTTTCAAAATTTGTAGGTCACGTTTTCTTCTTAGACGTTATTATAATACCTAGTGTTACAGTCACATGTATAACGCCTTGACACATCGGTATTTGTTTATTTATTTCGCATTCTTTGATGCTTTATTTCTCTTTATATAGTGTTCTCTAAACTCGCTTATCAAAATAGAATCAATCTCGAAATACAACGAATATGGATAGTCTTAATAATTTGATGCCGTGATCCGTCTTCTTTCGATCACTTTTCACATAACGTTACAAACACTTTTCTATTGTGATTTCGTCACGTTCACTAACTCTTCAGTACGATTCATACGTTTTCCATTACTATTTACTTCAACAAAAAAAACGACGACAGGATGGGGTGTGGATGTGGGTCTGGATGGGTGTGGGTGGGTGGGTTGTGGGTGTGGGTAGGGTGTGAGTGTGGATGTGGGTGTGGATGGTGGTCTTGTCTAAAACCACACCTATACTCATCCACACCGACACCCGTCCACACCCTTACCCACTTACACATCCTACCCACAACCAGTAATTCGTAAATATGACTTAAAATCATTTGATCTTCTGTTTTATTTGGGTACTCTTTGCGTTAATCTTGTTAGCATGAGTCAATCAAACAACATGAACATTGCCATTTTGAGTCGAATTGAGCCTTTTTTTCTTGGCTCGTTTTGACTTCTGATAAGCGAGAATGACAAGTATTATTAATTATTAAACCCTGAAGACAATATGATTTTTTCGGTTCTATCGATGTAATATGAATAGACAATTCAAGCTCTTCAATTAATACCTTGAATTATTTCTTACTTCACGTCAGAAAAAATAGATTCATTGAAGTAATATGTCTTTAATTAAATCCAATCAAGAGTACATATGAGCCAGTTCGCATAAGCCACGACCTACTGCCACGCGAGGCTGCTCAATCATAATCTTAGATTTGTGTGATATATATTCCATTTTGCAGAGCATACTTTTTTAGGCTGAGAACCAATTTTTTATTCCTTATCGAAGGTCCTTTCATGGAGTTGCATTGACTTTTCGAACGATTTTTCAAAGTTTTTTATAAAAAAACAATAGAAAAATTACCTTTCTGATAGATTTTCTTTCCAGAAATGGATGGGATTGCGCTCAAACTTTCTACTCAAACACTACGAGGCCGAGGGCTACTGCAGAGTGCAACCAAAAATTTCGGATCTCTGATTGAGCAAAATCGGTCGTGGCTTACGGGGACTGACTCATATATAGTATACTTGACTCATGATAATCTTTTTGAGACTTCCTGTTATCATCCATGTTAATACCTGTCATATTAATAATATGTTGATTTGCCTTTAGGGTGACAAAGGTTACTGTTATATTCTTTACAAATATATGACTGATAAGACTCTTGTCTTTGACTTATACACTATAAAAGCCATCTCCGATGCTTCTTATCGTCGCGTGCAATCAATTCAACCAGACAGATATGAACCATGTAGATATGAAAATAATTTCATTAATACCTTGCCCGATGATTATGATGTATATTATGATGCAACTTACTTTTGGAACATAGACAATTCCAATTATTATCATAATATCAACTGGATAATTGAATTAATGAATTATTATATGCAGAATAGGGGATCATCGCAGAACCCTTACGGTGCCTATATTGAGAGAACATCGAAAGAAACTATTCCAACGAATTCTTATATACTTTAATATCCACAAGGAAACTGAAGATAATTCTTTGGTGATGAAGCAACTGTTAAGTGAGTAATCTGTTCAGATAGAGTTTTGCGAGACATATTCGATGGCGGAACATTTTCTTCAACAGAGCATGGAGAAAATCAAATCATCTTCATCAATATTTCAAATTATTTGTCGTGGTTATTATAAAAGTGAAGATAAAAATCCATTGACTTTGTTATTTTTCATGAATCGTTATCACTTAAAATGGATTCCAGTAGTTGTCTTCACTCAAGATAGAGAAGGTTTAATGTATCACTTGCAAAATCAAGCATCATCCATGGTTATCCATAACTGGAAAGATCGACTATACATAGTAAATAATTCGACAGACCTGATTGTCAAAGTCAAATCTAATATTAAAAATAACTGTGGCAACAATTCCCAATAAAATAGAAATTGATATGTTAGTTTTCAGACTGTGGTGCTAGTAAAACATAAAAAAAATGAATCAATGAATGTAGTGATTGCGTCTTCTAACTATCCATGTTTTTTTGATACATGACATTAAGATAAAAACTAACAAACTCCAGTAAATTGAAGCGTAATTTGAATCATCTGCAATGAAACTAACTAACAATGCTCTATTTTGATTAATAGATAGGCTGCAATAAAATTTTTCAAATAACTTCTTAAGTCACAATGATGACACGTTGATCAGTCATCAATTAATGATCAACAAACAGAAATATATTAGATATTATTCGAGCGCTCATTTCCTCAAGCATTTGAGGGAATTCAGAACACCAAAAACAAAATGCGTATATCTATATCAATCTTGAAAATAACATTAGTTCGACTTGAAAAAAACAAAAAATTTCTATTACTAAGTATTGATCCTCAATCTTTCTTGTTGCACTTGACAGTATAAAACTCTCTAGAACTCGAATACGAAAATGTTAAAAGAATTTGCTTTGTTTTTAAAGATAAACGATCTCATCACTTCAAGTTTGCAGTTATAACTATCCTTGATGTTATAAATGATTAATTTTCTAGTGATTGTATCTTCTATTCGAACCAAAATAATTCACCAATTGATCCAAAGCAAGTGTTCAACTGTTGAAGAATTGATCAAAGGAAAGAAGGATCAAGAAAAAGTAGAGTTAATCTTTCAAAATTTAGAATTTTAAATCAACTTGAATAAAGAGAAACATTCTGGAGCAATATAATCATTGAACAATACACTGAGTCAATAAATTTAGCAACAGTCGCCAATAAGATAGCCATATAACCAACATTGATACAGAAAGTCGTCAAAAAAATGGTTGATGGATCTATTATAAAAATGAGTCAAATTCGAATGGACAAGATTTCATGAGATATTTAACATTTATAATCACTTGAATGCCCTCAGATGAGTATATTTGATAATCCTCATTTGTCTATGATTTCTTGTTGTTTTTAATTTGAATCTCATAACATCTACTGATTCAAGCGTTAAGATACTGGGAGTGTTCTTGGAGTGTGTCACAATGTAAGATATTGAAGATATTCATGTTCAAAATTTGTTTCGTATTGTTGCCGATCTAAATTTGTCGAATTGTATCAATGTTATCGAGCCAATATTTAATATGAAATCGGCGAAAAAATTTCTCAATCATGAATTATCATCATGGTTATCATTGTTGTTTACGGATTAATATACCAGTGAAAGATCTAATCTTTGTATCAATACTTCGAATAATATCATCTGATGATCAGAATTGCGGATACAACACATGGTAAAAGTAATGATTTTTCGTTTATACGAATTTCATCAGATTTTACATGAACACAATAAAAAACTCTCATTGTCTGTATGTGATATCGAAATAGCATATAAAGATATTTATCATTGTAAAATGAATCCAAACAAATAGTTAAAGTCGAAATCTGACTGTGATCAATATATGATAACTGCCGAGGTCTCGAGTATACCAAAATATTTGCCCAGTTTATTTCGCACGTACCTCTGCATAGGTCAAGCATAAAAGTCTTGAGTTTTTCTTTAAAAGATGCACCGTCTAAATGTAAAGGAAAAAAGAACTTGTTTTAGTCGTAAGTGAGATTTATAGAATGCCTTTCTCTTGGAAAAGAAATAAACAAGACAAATAATATCGTGGTTCTTGAAAATATTGTTGAACGAAAAGAATGAGCAATAAAAGACTCCGTTTATATATCTCATTAATAGAGACTTCCAAGAGCTACGTCACTCTGAATTCTGCTGTCAAAAGCAAATATTCGTTCATATAGAAAAAATTAATTAATAGAACCATATGTGCATAGCAGATATAATTCTTATAATTACTCTAAGTAATTTAGAAAAAAAATTGCTTCTGTTATTTTAAATAAAGATTCATAAAGATTCGTACAGAACTCGACGACGCATTTTGTTAAGGATCGGGGGTATGCCACCTTTTTGTTTTCTTCGTTCTATAGAACCAGTTCATCTTCTTCGAATTGTTTTGCATTTTAAAGTAGGTATAGAAAATAATTTTTCATGGGATTTGCTACGAAAGGAAGAAATGATCAATTAGATACCATTAAGAAAGTAGCACCAATAATTCTTCATCAAAGATAATTAAATTTGATTGAATGTTAACAAATTAAATAAACATTCTTAGATTATTATACACTGCCAACTATGACACAGTTTCAAGTTCTATCACTCTGAAACTTTTGTGTTTTAATCAACCGGTACATTTTACAAGAAATATTGGAGAAATTCAGATAGTGAATTCGTGTATACAATTGTAATTTGTATTCGATATTTCATTTTTGAAATTTCTGGCAGAAAAATTAATTTTGTTATCCTAGTATTATAAATTAGATATGCGTTAATCTAAGCATTACTCTCTCAGATATTTTATCACATATCTCAAATTTTAATGTATTGAGTGCTCTTCTTAACCTTTCATAACACATGTCATCCGACACCAACAAGAATGTGGCTGTGGGTGCAGATGTTGGCGTAGGTGCACTAGGGTGTCAGTGCCACACCCACATCCTACGGATAATCAGATTTTTGTCTTCAGAAATGGTGATAAAACACAGCGCTAAAGCTGTTAGTGAAAATGATAGTAGAAAGAACGATGTCCGTTTACTAAATAAACTATCTTATTTCGTCTGAGACACACGTGAGTTCATTCTTATTTGTTATGATGTGTGTTTTATCTTTCTGTATAAGATAAGATAAACGTTTTTATAGTCATTTACATTCAAAAAACATTCACTTTTATTTAGATTCACTCTTCTAAAGTGTTTGCCTTTATTTTAGAGATGGATGATATAGAAGCTACAAGAGCTGAAATTGTTTTTGCTTGGATTGTGTTTCTATTAATTATGAAAAATGTTGTTCTCTTGATTCTACTAGCAGTTCTTCGTCGACGAGCTGGTGTTTTTCAAGCACCTGAAGATGTCGAGCAGTTTCATGGACAACAGTATGTAAACGAGAATGATGATTGGTCTCTCAGTGGTCGTGTTAACCGATGCCTTCGAAACGATGCTGAATATGTACCATATTTCTTGGTTCTCTATATGATCTTATTTTGGACATGGGAAGAAACATCGACGCCTCCATATATTCAATACAATCACATCCTTGCACGTACGGTAACTTATGGTATATTGATGGTAATCGCTCGATATTTACACAATCTGTGCTACATGTTCAAAATAACATATGGCAGAATTTTGGGTTTTCTCTTAACAATTTTGGTATTGATCATCATGTCAATAGACATATGTTATTATTCAACAAGAAAACTTCATTCAAAACATTGAAAATTCTTAGTGTGCTAGACATGTTAAAGAACTTATCAATTGAACAAATATTATCTTCTTCTCTCTCGAGACATCCATGAAAATAGTTTTTGAGCCGAAATGCGACTGAATCCGTTGGTAATTTGGTGTGGGTGTGAGTGCACCGCTGGGTAAGCTCAACACTCACACTCACACTCACCCCCACCCCCACAAGATATAATCCAGAATAGTGTACTTATACTTATCGAAAAATAAGCTAATCGTTTTGAACTGTACAATGATGTATGAAAATTTTGAGAAGAAAATAATAGACGATCAATGGATGCAAGAATAAGAACAGTAGGTGATAATGTTGCAAAAAGAAATGCAATATAAACATAAACTTGACATAAAACAACATTACTTGTTTGAACTGTAATGTGATAACCAAGAATAAATATCGACGAAAGTGTTGTTGAATTAATGTAGCATGTATTCAAAAGGATATAAATAATAAAATAAAAGACACAAACATGCTTTCTTCACGATCTTTTCAAGAATATTACGATACTTAATATGTTTCCAATGTTACCCAAAATATAAAATATTGGAACAAGGTATTTAAGAAGAAGAATAATGATATTATTGAGTTTAGTAATATAATCGTTGTCGTATGAACTCATTCTTACACGTTGAAGTGAATCTATGAACTGTTTTGTACTATAGTCAAAATTATTAAAATATTTTGTTGACAGATGAAAAAACTTTCAGCGCAATCCTTGCGGGATTAAAAATGTGAAATACGATAAAGCTTCTTATGTTGTGAATGATGCGATTTAGCACCCTACAGATCTCTTCTAAAACCACCATATACTTTTATGTGCTGACTCTCTATGATGACATGTAACCTGTCTATCCCGATCTTTGAGGAGGCCATGAAGTCTGTCGATCACGGTCTGTGACGTCTGTGATAGACCATTGCTAAGATGTTATTGAAGATCTGTAATTAAAATATAAATGGTTATCCACAATTAGGATGATAGAGTAGAAAAAGTCCGTAAAGTTTTCATAGATATACAAAGAGACTAGTTCAGAATTCTTTTGTTTCTTTATAATATATGTTGAAACAAACTTGTGTTCTATGGTCCGAGAAGTTTGCAAGTGTAGGACACGCATGATGTTCAACTAACAATGGAATTGATCGAAATGTTTGGTAAATATTGAAAAAATGATACACATCAGTATGATGAATTGCATATTTCGGTTCAATATATATATGTTTAAATATTTGAAATGTTTGCATGGTGATAAAAATTGTATTCAATTTCGATGATCGAGAAATGATCGGCTAGATGCAGCTGCTGGAGAGTCTAATTTCAAATATTGAAGATTTGGAATTGATTCTGAAAGGAAATATAAATGTTTAAATTTGGCTGAATGAAGTTTTAATATTAGTTTTGATAAATGAATTAAATTTTCAATAGGTTTGTACATAATAATAGGATTGATATGTTGACAAGTTAAAAAGTCATTGAAATATCGAAGATAAGATGTATATGGAAGAATATCTGAAGAAAAGTAAATGAATGGCAAACTAGATTTTGATTCAATATCAAAATATGCTAAAGTAGATGTCGCTTTTTCATTATTTTTCTGCTCGTGAATTACAGAAGTAATATAAACTCGGCCATGAACTTGTAATAGTTTAATTTGACAAGATTTCAATGGTGACATTCGTAGTCGAAAATCAATGACTAATTCTTCACGTATATTTGTCGCATATTTGAATATCATCAAAGAATAAAGAGACAAAAATAGATTTGGATTTTTCATTTTTAATAAATCATAATCATAATATTTTAAAGATTTTAATTGTTGTAAACAAATAGCTGATAAAAGAATATTAAGATTATTTTGATCAATTATTAATGTATAATATGATAGTAAATGATAATCAATTAATAATCGATTAAAATATTGATTTAAATTATAAAATGATTCAATTAATTCATTTACACAGAAATATTCAAATATGGAAATATGTAATTCACTACTCAAATCTTCGAATACAGATGGTTTTCATAGCGCCATCTTACATAAAAAAAAACATGTAACTTTGTAAAAAGAAAAAGGGTTTTGCAAGTAATTGCGCAACTGAATTCGTCATATTCTTCTCATATAAATTCGATAAGAGAAAAAAAAACTATTTACTGTATATCATAGTTCTAAGTAACTCAAGGAGTTGATGGTTCGTCAATAACAAACTAATTATTTTTTATAGCAAATATTATGAATACAAAAAGCAAGAAAACGAACGAAATGATCGTTTTCAATGATATCATTTATCGATCAATAATGTTATTACGAAAGTATTATAAATGCCTTACCGAGTATTCTGATGCAAGATCTATCAATAACAAAAAAGAATTAAGATAGCAGTGGGTAGTTTTGATCTACCGTCCTCTGAGTTATGAATCCAGCGCTCTCCCACTGAGCTACACTGCTTGTACATCTTTTTTTGTTAAGGAATATTTTATATATTTACTAGATAAAGTGTTTGTTTCATATGACTTAGTAAATATATGTATCCCGAAAGAACAATAACAATCTCACACTCACATTCTCAAGATGTTTTGGAATAAAAAGGAATGGAAAGAAAAATTGAAAATAAATAAATAAATAAATATATATATCGTGACCATAAATCATCGAAGGAGAGAAACACAACGTCACAACACAACATATACAAATGATGTATAGTATGGAATAGACACACACCAAACTCAAATTCTTTGGGTTTGCATAAGTTTGAGTTTGCATTCTTTTGTGTCTTAGAGGATGAAAGCTTCGATATCGGATCCAAACGACCCCTATTCAATACCTCAAGTTGAATAAATCACAAGGATTTACGTTCAACTTATGTATAATTCCAGCGTTCGACTCAAACTTATACTTAAATTCAGACTTCCAAATAGTTTTGGTTTGTGTTTATCTTTGCTGCATGTGTAATGTAGAAGAAACCAACTTGGGGATGTGAATGTATGTGAGAGACGAATCAAATACTTACAGTTCAATTCTAACCGACATCTACAATCATCCGTGTAATCTATAAAACTTTTATATATCTGTGGAGTCTGCGTTTACTACCACAATATAGAAAATAAAAGGATCAAAAAGATTCGATTATGAATGAATTTCGAGCTCACCAATCAGAAAACAGCTAGTGAGTGTTACTTTGATACTAAAGTTCTTTCAAAAATGAGATAAATGATAAAATATCGCATTTCTGTTGCTTTTTTTTTTCATCTAAAGCGTATTCATTTTACTGTTATCAGTTATTAAACACAACATCATCTTTCTTTTTCTTTATTACATTAAATTTAGTTCAGAACATAAAATGGTCTAAATCGAGTTTCTTCATAAATGCACCAAACATTTTTCGTCACGACTTTTTTTTTCTAAATAAATCAATTCGTTCTCAAGTCTACTGTTCTATGTAAAACATAAAATTTTTCTTCTTGCAATCAATCTGTATCGTAATGTTGAGTTTTAGATCAATGATTCCTTCTTTACGATGTTTATTCCTATACTTTTACTTCATCTTCAATGCTATCAATTCCCTACAAACAGTTCCAAACGGGTATTTACTAGGAGCATCATATGATCCTGTATCATCATCGAACTCATTATTCAAAATTGATCCATTAAGCGGAAAATTTACACTTTTCACACCTTTAACGAATTACAAAGCATACGATGTTACTTATGATTTTATTCATAAAATTTTCTATGTTTTTGGTAGTGAAGCAACATTAGAAAAAGAAGCAGCATTGTCAGTGGCCATAGTTAATCCATTCAATGGCACAAAAAAATATCGAACAATTACGACAGAACGTTATGCCGAACTATTTGGTTTACGTGTTGATAGTAGTACAGGAAAATTATACTCAGTACAAATGGATGACGCATTAGAAAATCCGACAAGTATCGTTCAGATAGATCCAAGTAATTTTATAGCGAAACGATGGGTAAATATAAGCAAAGCCAGTGGTGTACAACCTGATTCTATGGCAATCTTTTTTAATTCAACGGTTCATCAATATTTTGTAACAGTACCCTATGATTCTGATTATCTTGTTGGTATTGATGTCATTAAACGAAAAATAATCAGTGAAATAACCAATTCAAATTTACCAGCTTATTTATGTTATGATAATAAAACGAATGCTTTTTATGGTATGGAGATTTTCCAGACAGAACGTGGCTGTCGTTTAGTGCGTTTAAATCCATATAATGGTACAATGGAGATTTTATCCAAAGATTTTAAAGATTATGAACCATCGACTGGTGCTTGTCATGAAGGATATTATTTTACAATGATTGTCGAGGGTCTAGATAAACAAAATATTGTCACATTTGATTTAAGCAATAAAGCCAAAATAATTGCAAATAAACCAGCACAAGAATATTTAGATTCATTTGCATTTGTCCCACTTTAGTTACAACATATTTTTGTATCGTTCTGTGTTTCATTGCAATAAAAACTCAATTAGATTTCTATATAGATGTTTATTATGAAGAGAATTTAGGGGTACACTGATGTTAGATTATTGTTCGGTGATATTTAAGTAAGAGGGTGTGGGTGTGGGTGTGGGTGGGTGTGCGTGTGGGTGTTGTTGTACTCAAATACGGTGCCTATCCCCACACACCCACATCCCCACCCCCCCCCCCCGACACACCCCACACACCCACACCCACCCACATCCACCCACACCCACACCCCATCTATTTGTGAATAGTAGGATTGCAATCGATTCATAGTTTGTTACAAATAAATATGATAGAAATTTTCTAGAATGTATGATCCATCTGCTGATGCAATTGTATTAATTCACTGAAAGAAGATTCTCCTGCTTTCATTGATAAGAACTCAGGATATAACGACTCCTCCTTATGTATCAGTTTCAGTCGGCTTGAATATCTGGTGAGATGTTTGACAAAATCAGAATCCGGATCTTTGTACCCGTTCAAACTGAGTTTTACACATCTTTTCAAGTGTACGCAAATGACTAATAGTAAAGTGATCTTTGTGCAAAAAACCTATGCCTCTATTAATGTTATATACGATATCTTTAGGTAAATGTCAATACAGTATTCGCATAACTTGGGACCTATGAATTTAATCTGAATAGTGTAAAAGAATTGGGATTTAATTTTTAAAGAGAATATCGTGAAAGATCCTCGTAAAAGGTTAAGATTATATATGTATATATATATGAATCAGTTTATTGTGATAAATGCAAATGATGAGACTATGCACTGCTTCTTCTATTATTCTGTGGTTGTTGGTTGTCCATAAAAGTGATGAAATTTCCAGTCCACTTCAACCATACACAATCTATCGATATTCAACTGAACTTCAGCATAATGTAGCTGATCTATGGTGGACAATAAATGAAACTCAAGAGGAAATTACTTTTGAACTACATATCAAAACAACAGGATGGATTGCTTTGGGCATCAGTCCAGGTATATCATTTGTCAAAATAGGTTCTTCTTTATCTTAAACTTTTCATATTTTTCACATATAGCTGGCGGAATGAGAGGTGCAGATATTGGACTTGGATGGGTTGATGAAGGAGGTGAAGTTCATTTTCAAGTATATAGAAAAATTTGAATACACTTGCTTTATATGTACTAGTTTTATTTTGCTATGCATAGGATCGATATGCGAGTGGCACCTCACGACCCACTATTGATAATACAACAACAGATTGGTTCGCACTTAGTGGTCGCGAACAAAATGGGTGGACAGCTATTCAATTCAAACGTTCTCTTGATACTTGTGATGAAATGGATGTTTCAATTAAAGTTTGTTATTTAACTATTTAATAAAATTTTTATCATATTTACTCTATTTTAGTCAGGTACTAATAATCTTATATTTGCTTATGGCCTAGAAGATCCGGATATGTCTCGATCAGATGGCTTAATTTTTTATCATGAGAATCGAAGAGGCTCACGTATAATTCCTCTTCAATCTTATGGTAATCCACCGTCAGAAGAAAAGTTTTCTGATCTTGACTATTTTGAATTCAAATTGAATAATGTTAGTTATTTCATAAAAGATTACATTATTATTAAATTTTCTTTTAGCAAATTGTGCCAGCAGTTGAAAGTAGTTATCATTGTAAAGTCTTCAAAGCACCAACCAATTTCTCACAAAGAAGACATGCAATTGCAGTATGTATTACATTTCCGTTGGAAGATTTAGGGAAAATAAATCATAAGGATCGCTGAAAATTCGATAGAATTGAAGTTAAATGTTCTTCTTCAGAAGCAGGGAGTATCATTTTTGTTAGAAATATTTCTCATCAAATAGATTAATGATGATGTGAGAAGAAACACTAATACTATTTCATCAATGAACAACTAAAAATCAAAGTCTCTTATAGACAAAAGCCGGTATGGCTGAATGGTTAAGATGCTCGACACATACTCACAAGGTACTGTGTTCGAACCTCGACTCCATCAGTCATTAAATGACCTTGGACAAGACACTAACGGCTGCTTTGTCTCGGATCACCCATCCTATAACAAACTGACTACGTGGTCGACATACATAAAGCCCTTGTGGCTAGTATGTGGTTAGTCAGTATGTATAGGGAGCTTAAGTGATTAAGCGGGAGAACTCTGAGTCAGGCCGGCCTTCTGTCCAGAGCTACATTTAGTAATAGATGTAGGAAAAATATCGAGCTCTCGAAACTGTTCTCGGACAGCACCCTACATCGCAAGGTAGCCGAAAGGCGGAGTATTCTTCTTCTTCTTCTTCTCTTATAGACTTCCAATTATTTTCTCGCTTCTTTTTTTTTTAGCGCAAAACAATAATTGAACCAAACAATCGAGATCTTGTTCATCATTTAGGATTGTTAGAATGTAATCCTACAGCTATATTCGATGACAACAATTTACCAGATGGTATATGTGATGAAATTATTGCTAGTATTTTCCAATGTTTCAAATCTGTCGCTAGTATATGGGCTGTTGGTGGTGATGAAGTAAGTTTTTCAACATGAATATATACTCAAGCGAAAATTTCGTTTGCAAAGATAGTGGAATATCCAGAAATTGGTGGATATCCAGTAGGTGGTGATTTTGAGATCAAATACTACATGCTCCAGATGCATTATAATAATCCTAAGCTCATACCTAGTATGAAATGTGATCAAGTATAGATTAAGAAATATCATAATGTCTTATTTGAATTAGATCGTCGTGATAGTTCAGGTGTTCGCTTCTATCTTGGGAAACAGCTTCGTCAATATGAACTTGGTTATCTTTCAATTGGCGCAGATGTAAGTTGCTCTGCTATTGCGATACCATCCGGAATTGATCGATTTATACTCGATTGTTATTGTCCATCCGAAGCTACACAAGTGAATAGAAGTTTTGTTTTCATATTGAAGGAAAGTTATTAATATTTTAGAATTTTTCTGAACCAGTTATAACAATTCTTGCTGCATGTCCGCACACCCATTTACAAGGTAGAATAAAAATTTTTATTGATAAAACAAATTATTTCCATAATTAGGTCGAAGCGTATGGACGAAGTTAATTCGAAATAAAAAAGTTGTTGAATATTTGTTCAATGCTGAAGCATATGATTTTAATTATCAATTTGAAAATCTTTTACCAAAACCAATTCAATTGTATCCAGTAAGTTTTTTTAATCTATTTTCATTTTTTTTACTATTCTTTTCATAGGGTGATGAATTAGCTACTCGATGTATTTATAGTACAACAGACAAAACTGATATAACCTTAGTAAATATAGTCTAGTGAAAATAGTTTTTGAGAATTCAATAATTTAGGGCGGCGAAAGAACCAAGGATGAAATGTGTCTGCATTAGTTTCTTTATTATCCCCGTATGAAAGATTTTTCCAGTTGTCTGTCATCCATTTCTGAAGAAGCGTGGAAAAAAATAATGAATATTTCTGAGTAAATATAGAGATTTTATTTTGTTACTATTGTTTCAAATACATTTTTTAAACAAAGGTCAACATTTGATGATGAACAACTTGGAAAATGGTTGAAGCGATTGAAATGGACACCAGAATTAGTTGTTGAATGGCAAAGATTTTATAATGATGCTTCACGTTCTGTTCAAGCAGGTGACTTTGAATTGATAAATCTAACTAAAATACCTGAATATGAAGATTTACAACCATCTAAATGTCATACTAACATCCCTAATTCGGCAATGAATCAAAACTAATTTATTCTATTCACATTTACTTTACAACTGTGAGAGTGTATTGTTCTGTGGGTTATTTTAAAAAATATATCTTGTATACCATATTATATATATATATCACAGTTGAGATTGGAATTCTTGATTTAATATATTATGTATGATAAAATAATTGTTGATATTAGAAATTATTATTGATTTTATTCTTCGAAATGAAATTATTATTTGTGAATTGCGCGCAGTTATACAGATTAAATGATGATTTTAAAGTTGTAAGTGATTAGTTTATAATTCATAAGCTGAGTGATAATTCATTCCATTGTAATGATTCATTATTTAGTGAGAATTATAGGATACTGACATTTAGCTTGAACGAATTTTCAAAACAGCAATTGAATATGATTCACTCATCATTGTTTAAGTTTATTTGTTTTCGGGCGATGGGACATTGATGATTGGCTAGAACGAATTCTCAGAACAGCAATTCTATGATTTTGACTCATGATTATTTTAGTTCATCCATTTTCAAGCTTGGGGACATTGGAACATTCAAGAGTGGCTAGAGCAATTTTTCAAAAACAGAATTTGTACACAGTTGAATCATCATTGTCTTATTTCATTTGTTTTCGAGCGATGGAACATTGACGATTGGTTATAGTCCTAGATTTCGACTTATCCATTCATAAAACCGAGATAATTAAATCGTTTATTTGTGTCATCTATACACAATGTGATTACATATAAAGTCGCTCATTGTAACTCATTTCAAAAATTGAAATTTTTCGGCAACCGATCCGTACTATTTTTGGTGGTGGCCTCATGAGCCCTCTCTTAATAAATGATACTCTTATAAAACATAAATTAAATAATATTGTATCAATAAATTTGTTATTACATAAAATCTATGATACAATAGAATATCGTCTAATAGTTACATTAAATAAAGAATGTAGAGGTTATAAACTTGATATTGATCATTATGAATATTCAGAAATAGTTAAATTAATTGAAATATTTATATTAAATTTAAATGGATCAGATGAAACGTATCAATCTCGACCATTAAAAATATTTTTACAAACACAAACAAAGAAATTTTTCAATTATTTTTATCATCAAAGAAAACACAGTATTTTAAATACTTTAGATAAAGAACAATGAAAACAAGTAAAAAGAAATTATT
>CAJNOP010002147.1:0-10917 GCA_905250075.1 Rotaria sp. Silwood1 | reverse complement strand
TTTTTTTCGATTTTTAAACGTCGAGAAATAATGTTGATCTTAGTTCTTTAAGATCTTCAGTTAAAAACCGTGAAAGTTAGACATATTTCGGCATACAGAGACAAATTAAGCTTTCGATTTTTTGGAACAATAAATTTATTCGAACCGCCTTCTATTAATTCACCAGCATATTTCATTTATGGAGAGTCTTCTAATATAAGGAGAGGGTGTTTCATTTTTCTACTGACAACCTTTGAACATTAACTTCAAAATAAAAACAAGAATTTAATTATGAATTATCTAAGCACGAATTTCTCAAGTTGATATGTATAATATATCTGAAAATCATTTACTGAAAATAGACATAGTATATCTGTCTTATCTTTTAATCAAATAAGCTGATATGTCATTTTAATTATCAAGAATCAGTCTTACAAATAAGGAATCATACAAAAATTATTGCAAATATGTCAAACACTTAGATTATCTTATGAAGTTCAAATCAATAATTTAGCTTTTCGTTGAAAAGTTCGATGTCTGACTGAGAAACTTTGTCTCAAGTTTACTTTTATAATAGAACGATGAAAAGAAAGAAATGCGAAAAATGAAAAATGTTTCTATAAAATTTTGCATGGAGTAATGATTTTTTTTTCACATAAGGAATGTTTGTGAAACATATTTGCCTTGGTGCTGTTCTAACAGAAATTTCTATAAAGCAACATTCTATCTTTATTCAGCTAAATCAACGAAATTCGACGGTATTATTTAATAGAATATACGTATTTAAATAAAACAAAAAAAAAAATCAATTAATTATCTTTTTATTTTTTATCTTTGTTATTATTGATGTTTTAGTTTATTTTTCCAAATACAATAAATAAGAATAATTTCTCGATAATATATTTATTAAAACAAATCATATTAGAAAATAAAAATTATGTTTCATTATTCATGCTGCTTATTAACAAATATGTAATAGAATATAGTTATAGGTTTTCACGTTTCTATTTGATTGAATTTATTCAAATAAAACTTTCTTTATTCTAATATCATTACTACATTACAATTACTTGCAATTCATATTCATTTAGATGAAGAATATTTAACATTAATTGTTCAATTAATCAATACTGAATTAAAATCTGATCATATAACTATGCAAGAAAAACTAACTGATAAAAATCGTGATGTTTTTTTGACAAATTCTAAATGCACATCGAATAATAACAATGATATAATTAGTATATCAACTGATCGTCATTGTATAATTCAGTTTAATCTGAAAGGTTCTTACTTTATTCGAGAATTTTGAATATATGTGATAAATTGTGTAGTGATCCATGATTAACTTTGTCTAACAATGTATTGTTAATTAGATTTGATTTTTTTTTTATTGTCAATAACGAGAATATTTTCGTTATTTATCAACATAAGAAACATTGATTATTCAAATAATTCAATTAATATTTTATATAAATAATATACAAGAATCTATCGATCTACCTTATTAATTGATTTTCTCTTGTTTTCAAGCTAGTTATTCTTCCTCTTCTATATTCTATAAATAAAATATTTTAACAACAGTTAATCAAATCGAAATTTATTATATGCATAGAATAAAAACAAATATTCAACATGATTGGAGCAGATATTCTTTCAATGTAAAAGTTCATTAGTAGTGAATATACTTATTAGTCAATTAAAAAACAGACAAATATTCAAAATTAAAGTAGCTTATAGTTTTAGGTAAACATATCTGTATTGAGTAAGGATATCACTCTATACAAAGACCATTAATATGTCCACCGACATATTGCATTACTTGTCATTAAAAAATACTTCTCCAAAATGTGAAAATAGTTGTCGGTGTCCTATGGAATAAATGTGAATATGAGTCTTCTTTTAGCCGACAGACCACCGACGAAGAGTTACGCCATATACATATATAACAAGACCAAAGGAAGTTATACCAGCTACACCATTAATAACAATATATTGACATTATATTCCTATTATTTATAGAGAAATTTTTCTTGTTATTTTTGTATTACTATTAAACTTTTCACTCATCTATAGTCTTTTCCATTTGGTCTATGAGACAAACAGAACAATAATGCAATTGAGGGTGTGGGTGTGGGTATTGGGTGAATGAACAGAACATTCACACCCACTACCCACCCACACCCTCAAGGAAAATTGAACATCAAAATACATTTAGAGGAATAGCGTGTTCAAAAATAGCTGAACACTGTTTGAAAAACAAACACCAGAATAACTGGAATTAAAAAATATTACATAATGAAACAAACGACGTCAAACGTAAAATCAAAGAAAGCTTGTTAATGGACATGGTTCAACAAAAAATAGACAGAAATATATACTCACAAAAAAGTTATGAAGTAAATGTTTTTAGATGGCTTGATGAGTCATTTTCGGGGGTCAATGAAATTTTGCAAATTAATATAAGAAAATAAAACGTTTTATTTTCTTCTTCACTATCTTAAGTGTACTTAATATTTGACCTACTTTTTTATAACTTAACATATTTACTTGTTATTTTGACTGATGAAGCTAACAGTAGGTGATGAAATGTTTCAAAATTAAAAATAAAATGTATCATTCGGTTATTTTTTCTTTAATTTTATCATCAGAATGAATATATATATATAAAATCAATACAGTGGAAACAATCGAAGCACTTACCACACCAGTGCAGAATCGATTATAATCTGATTTTTTTCATATTTTTTTCATAACAAATCGGCGACTTTGCAACAAACTTCAACAGTAAGTATTCTTTTAGAAAAATAAATGTTTTATTATTATTTAGGTCAACGTCAATAAACAAAATCAATCGTAACTTTTTATTTAAACTATTTTTTTTCTTTTATTTAGGTTAATCTCAATAACAAAATTAAGAGTAAATGTTATTTTATTAAAAAAAAAACTTTTTGCACTATTTATGGCAGATGGACAGAGAGACTCATCTCTCTTCTCACTCACGAAAAACTTGTATGAACACGACGGTAGACGACAGTCGTAATCCTAAACTGAAATATTACGACCAGAATGGACCATTGTGACTGTTATTTGAATAATTGCGATTCTCCCGCAAAAATTGAGAGAAAAATCGGCAAAACTCGCCAGCTTAGGCGATTAATGGAGCTGATAAATCGCGATAAAATGACAGATTTTTATGCAGTTTTTATGACATTGGTGTGAATTATTGATCGTAGAAGATAAGTTCAACGCTGAACAGTGACAAATAATAAACATACAAGAGAGCAATAGACCATTCTATGGATGCTGCCACTGATTTCAGTATCGTCCCATTGTGTTGTTTTTTGACTGCAGCCAATATCATGTAAGTGATTATCAGAGGAATGATCAAAAAAGATGAAAACGATACCAATGACCAGAATTTGTTTGAACTCATTTCGTGTAAAATGATAGGCACCATTGAATAATGTCGAGAATAGAGTGAACATGATAAATAGTGCGACGAACACATAGTGATATGCGGGATGTTTTGGGGAGTCAAGGATCGCTAAAATAATGAGAGATGCGGCTGCAATCAGACCACAAATGATAAATGCATTCGAGACAACATATTTAAATCGTGGTCGATTTTTTGTATCATAGGACAATTTAGTGAAGAGGAGTGTCAAAGCATAGAACAGACCCGTAACGCTTGTTCCTAAAATGAATCCAGGTCTGTATTCGGCACCCATATCGGATATGTATTGCACTGGACCAGTATCTGGGTCATATTTAGGAAAATAATCTAGAGTCCATCGACCGTAAAGGGTAGCAATAGTGGAGAACCAGATGGCAGTAGCAACCGTCGAAGTAATTACGCCGAGTCTTCTTGTTAGCAACTTTCGCCTAGCTGACGAAACACCAACCATTGTCATCGTGTGTAGTTGAAAAAATGCAAAACTAACTTTACCACGCTAAACATTTGATTTTATCGTTGATTGACGAGCACATGTCAATTGTGCTGACTGAACGGTTTGGCCTTATTCTGGCCCTTAATATACAGGTGAGAGCAATTATGAATCGTGTTGTTATTAAGCGAGAGCCAATTGCTATTGCCAACATTTTTCGTTTTCTACGTGAGATATTGATCAAAGTGAAGCTACAACAGCACAACGCGTCATTACGATCATGGTAGGTATTCTATTGATCGCCAACTGATAACTAACAAAGGAATCCTGTAGAGGGTGTGGGTGTGGGTGTGAATGTTGGTGAGTTCTTTGCTGAGCGAGCTGATTGGTAGGTCGGTGTGGGTGTTGATGCGATGGTCCATAAATATAAGTATTAAACTCAGCTAACCATCCAACAACCAACTTTTATCACCCATCCACCGTCAGCTCACAGTCTGACTATCACTCAACCGCAGTCGCGCACTCACTACTCACTCAGAGTCACTAACTTTCAAAGGAACGGATATATCCATTTAGTTGATGAGGATCAATCGGACAAAATTGCAGGGGATTAAATCATGTGCGATGATGACAGTTGCATAAATTCATCACATTGGCGAAGAATTGCTTCTGTCTTTTAGCTGACCGAACTTTTCGCACAATATATGTCTGGAACAAACTTTGGCCCTTTCTTGGGTGTTGGTGTTCTCTTTATCTAAACCCACACCCACACCCACACCCATCCACACTGCCACTCACACCCACCCACACCCACCCACAGCCCACACCCACACCCACACCTACACTCACACCCACATCCACATCCACACACACCCTCAAGTCGATTTCTTAAGTAAAACTGTTGCAGAAATGTTGTTCCCAAATACGGATGTGACAAATTTTCTCTGAGAAGGGACAGAGTTCAGTTCTTAGGAGGCCCCACTTTTTTGTTTCCGACATATCCATGAGAATGGAATTGCAGATAGACTGGTACGTGTGTATATCAGAGTGTAGATATATAGATGTGGCTCTGCTAATGTATTAGCAGATTTTAATGACCTCCATTAGATGAATATCATTGGAAAAACATTGCGACATTGGCCCGGACAGATGGTTTGAACTTCCCTTTTTGGGATATGCTTATCTTCACTGCAGCTGTTTGTTAATGATGAATACTACTAGAACGAATACTGTTTAGTTTGTTATCGTGTTTTTGATAACAATTATATCCGAACTCTAATAATTCTACCCCTTTCAGTTTCCCATTTTTGTATTGCCTTGTTAAACCTGATCATATCCTTTCAGTAGAGGGCTTGCGACGCTAACATCGCGCTACCTTGTAGAAAATATGTAACCAATAGAAAGTAATGTGGTACTACCAATCACTTTTAAGGCGTTCGTTCTCTTTTGTTAGGGTGTGGGTGTGGGTGTGGGTGTGGGTGGGTGTGGGTGTGTGGGTGTGGGTATGGCTGCGGGTGTGGCTGAAGATGAAAACGTAATACTATCCACACCCTCACAGCCACAGCCACAGCCACAACCACAACCACAGCCACAGCCACAGCCACACCCACCCACACCCCACAGCCACAGCCACACCCACCCACACCCCACCCACACCCATACGCACACCCACACCAGCCCACACCTACACCCACACTCACACCGACACCCCACACCCACACCCGTACCCACACCCACACCCACACCCACACCCACACCCACCCCACACCCATCCCACATCCATACTCTTACACACAACGTCGTTCTTATAGCTAGTAGTTTAAATAGGAAATATAAGTATTTTTTATACGCTTATCATGGTGAAATATTGATTAATAACGAAAATATTGTATACTGATTGTCCTTTCTACATTTTCGTAGAGAAAATTGAATGAGAAAATCACTAATAATGAATAATGAACACACATGTCACAGGAATTTTAGAATGTTCAAGTGTTAGAGATGGAACGTTAGAAATGAAAAACTGTTGAAGAAAATGTTCAATTTGGTTTCAAACATTGTTGACATCGTTGTCATTGTCTTTCTTCTTTGGCACAGGTGATTCTACAGGCTCCTGAATCTCTTCTTCCAAAAAGTATTGATTAAATTTGCCCCACCATTTATTGGAATGATATGCAATGTTGTGCCATTTTTGATTATTGTTATCGTATACTAAAGTAGTGTGTTGGCGTTGCTTGAAGCAGCCAAACCATTTCAGATCTCCATCCATTGTTCGACAAGAATCAAAAAAACATACCCTTCTTAGAAAGCGAATGATCTGTAGACGAAGTATTTCGTAGTCGGATAATAAGCTGAACCAAAGCTGATAGAACCACAATGTTCCTTGGTCTTTTAAAGATGGAAGTTCTCCCACAGCCAAACCTAAAACAACATATGATACGCATGAACTCAAGCGATCGTACGTCTGTTAGAATGTAGCATATTCAGCAAGGAAAACGCTCAGATGTAAACTTACCGATCATCAAATTAACAATAAAAATAGGCAATACGATGCCCGCAAGTATGAACATGAAATATATCAAACCATATTGAGCAGTATTTCCACTATTATCTCCAAATATTCGATCTTCGTAACCCAAATCGAATAACATTATACTCGTGCGAACTAATGATAAACCAGTTGTTGCATATGGATTTTGCGTTGAAAGTAACATCCAAAATGAGAAACCAAAAGCACAAACGATAATTCCTAATACAGGCAAGAAGCGTAAAAATTTGACAAAGATTAATTGAAGCATGACAACGTATACCCCTATATCAAAAATGGGTATGTATTGAACATAGAAGAGCAAGTTCATCCATGCCACCAGTACGCCGAATGATCCAAGTTGATGTTGAATTGAACAACGAAATATGACAGGTACTAACCAACTGTACCAGTCGTATATATATACAAACGAAAGTACAAATGCCGCCAGTTCAAAGTAACAAGAAATGACTCGAAGAAATCTTGGAAATAGAGTTACAATGAGAAAAACATTTTTGGCAATATAGAGCAACATTAGTGTATAAACACCCCATCGAAGTGTTTTGTAAGCGTCTGGTTTTTGTGCATCCGCATTGTTGACAAGAGTTTGCGCCACTAACTCACATGTACCCCAATCAGCACTTGCATTATAGCCAGCATCTGCATAAAATTTGTCTGGATGTTTGCCATCAGTTACAATCATTGTGTATACTACCAGAAAACTTGTATAAAGACCAAATGAAAGAAGGAACAGCCAAAATCCGAAACGATAAAACTTTTTCCTACATAGTTCAGTCATGTATGGATGTGAAATAAGTTCCAAGGGGGCTGCGTCTTGAGAAGCAATGAAAAGAGGATGATTTCGGACTAGTGTGTAGGAATCGACAGTGTATGGCTTAGACTTGCTTCGATGCGAACTTTCAGTTTTCTGGTTGCCATTATCAGCGCAGCAGCTATATATCGATTCAACACCCAGATTACGACATCGACCCAAGCATGTATTCATCTCGGGATTGAATAGTTCATATTGATACCCATCTAAAATCGAAGTGACTCATCTTCATTGATGAATAAAACAAAAAACTTGATCTATATTTTTTTACTGCATCGAACTCAATGGAAATTGATCAAAGGAAACTGAATCATCCGGTAAGGTCTACTTGAAATCTCTGGCAGAATAAGCAACTCGAGTAATACTTTGATGAATTGAGTCCAGCAGTCCACCATTAAAAAGAACTCTTCAGACTATATCGAGCAGAAGAAGAAGAATCCGTAGTTAATTGTTTACTAGTAGGTCTTCCTAAGAATACTTTTCATGGTCTGTGAAAGACTTCAGTAAGAGCCATTGATAATGTGATAGGCCGTATCCAGCCAAAATCAGGGTGTTGGTGTGTGGGCGTGAATGTGAACCATCTCTTTATCCATGAACCATCTCACACTAACGTCCCACATCACTGATATCCACCCCACTCTCACACCCTTTCAGTGTAGTTTCGGTTTCGTTATATGGCTAGTCGGGATTCTTCTCACACCTATGCAAGAGAACTCATCACGAAATAGTGTGAAACTGTAGTCTACCGGTATTTTCTACGTTTCCAACCAAATACTCGAGTTCTTAGCTCGAAATTTCATTAGTATCAGGTTTCTAGAGATTACTAAAAATGTAAATGAGATGTACCTCGTCTTTGATCCGCATCATTTCGTTTTGAAAGAGACTTTTCTTTAGGTGCTAGTTTTCAATTAGATGTCTAATACACTTTCGAGTGATTTTTATAGAATTCGCTTTCGCATATTTGTGGAGGTAAGGAGAACAAATCAATCATGAATCCTTAGATCCTAATAGATTTTTTAGACTCTACTGAATCGTGTCGGATCCTGTTCGATCGGCTCGCTGCCCCTTGTACGGACAGGACGGACTTAACTCGTCGAGAAAATCATAAGTGCTCCAAAGGTTTTGAAAAATGTAGATCAATTTAGTTTTTTTGCCTGTTCTAAATATGAGATATGATGGAGTAAAACTTTAATTATTGCGACTACCAAGAGTCAAATATGAGTGACAAAACAATCCTGTGATGTTCATGAATAATGTCTGCATATGTTAAGTAATTCCCCATGCAATTCAGTACAATGGAATACTGATTTTGTGTAGAGTTTTACGAGAGCTGTCGAGTAATGCATATTGGAAGCTGTTCCAAGTTATCTACATTTTCTTGAATAGAGCCTATTATATTGTCGATGACTTCCATAAACGAACTTTTTTTATTATGCACATGAGTTTCTTACCTTTCTTGAGCAAGAAATTCATGAAGCAAAAACACTTCTTGAAGTATGCACATAGCAACCGCACGAACAAGAAAACTTCAACTAGGTTTCTACAGCAGTCTTGTACAGGTAATGCAATGTAATTCTAGGTAGATTTCTTATTACATAAGCAATTAATAATTCTTATAGAGTTCGATATAACTCGATATAGTCTTTCCAATGGTGAATTTATGGGCTCAATTCGTCAAAGTATTTATGAGATATCTATAAAATATCGTCTCTATTGTGGCATATTTATGAAATAGTCTTAAGAGATTTTCGATATGTCTTAAAATGACCATAAATACGATCTATTTAGCATGACAATAGTATCGAATGGTTCTTTGTGATATTGCATGTAGAACTACATAGCTTTCAGTAGAAATTTAGTGGGGGATCAATCTGTTTTGCTATAAACCTTTATCTTTTAAGGATTTCAATTCTCTCTCATATGAAAAGAGTCAAGTCTACTGCTAGGTTTTTTAATGTTGTGGAAAAAAACTCTTTTCGATTATCCTCATGAAGAAATCCTACTGGAGCTTTGCAGACTTTCATCTTATATAACATTCAATACCTTGAAGATGCCATTTTTTGACTTTAAATTCATCTTCGAAGAACTCATAATCGTAGATTGTCTTGAACACTTGTTGCTCTTTTCCACCAACTGTTCGTTTCAATTTTTTAGTCAATAGATCAACAGTAACATAAGGCATGTGTCGAATTAATTTTCGCATAGATGTATCGTATGCATATGTACTTTCAATTGGTTGAGCGTTGCACATCATTTCATGCCACGATTCATGAGCAAGGAGAATCTCGACAATATCTCGATGATGATTAACTATGGCAAGTTCGAGACAATTGTACAGTTGATAGTCACGTAGTGTAACCGATGCTCGTTGTTTGAGCAAATATTCGACAATCTTCTTATGACCGTATTGACAAGCCAAATGAAGTGCAGTACGTTTATTCATATCAACTCGATTTAGATCATGCGGAGCCTCTTTGAAAAGCCATTCGACTGCCTCAAATTTACCTAAAAGTTGCGAAAAACGAAACTACACAGTTGTCTCGAGATAACTCTGTGGATCTTACCTGCAGCAGCAGCTATATGGAGACATGTTGACAGACTATCGTCCAGAATTAAGGGCAGTTTATCTAGACTTTTGGAATAAATCGTGCTATTTTCCCATAAAAATTTAATTCTTTTGAGGCAATCAGTTTCGCTTGCTTCATGAAGAGCTGTTCGACCTCGACGATTTTTTTCTGATACCATTCTAGGTATGACTTCAAGAGTATCGTCATCGTTAACAAAGCGTTCATAAATGTACATGAGATCGTCCGAGCGAGCAATCAAATGAAGAGGCAAATTGCCTTCAATGTCTGAAGCCATAACAAGTATCCTTTTCGCGTTACCATCTAGATGATTCCATATGAGGTTAAAAATATTCTGTTGGACCCTTCGTTTGATGCAAACGTGTAACACAGTCTCGCCATCTTCGTTGACAGCTGTGATGGACTCTCTGTCTGTTATCTATTATGTTGAAAGAAAATAATTTTAATGAACTTTGCAAGGTTTAATTCTCATCAACAGTTTCCTACCTCATCACAAATCAACGAAATTATGTGGAAAATTTTCATGCAATCCTATCAATCTGTAATTCTAACTGCTATAAGGTTGCGACATATTATCATCTTTTGTTCTTCGAAAAATGAACACTCTTAAATATTGAATTTATACATTGACTGCTTAATATGACTGCGAACTATTCTTTACTGATTCTATTATTTAAGTTCTGTTTCAAAGTCTTTCCTAATCTTCTGAAAATTAGAAATGTTTTTCTCCAACCATATTGTCAGTATTATGCCAACTAGACGTTTCTCGATAGAATAAAAGTTATTGCTCTCTCTTGTAAGCTTATTTTATTGTTGCCATACAGAAAAACAAGTCTGTATGTGTTAATGGGACACGGTAACCTATTTTTGCTCATTAGACGCATTAGTTCGATGTGTCGGCCGCCAGACGTTTCGTCGCGATCATTCCGAACATCCGTATTTGACACCGGATGTTCGGAATTGGCATTTTAGTCCTTCAACGGATGTTCGGAAAAAATCTAACGAGCATCCGTTCTTTTTCCGATGATCGTTCCGAATACCCGTATTTTTCTAATTACGAACATCCGATATTTTTATGATAAAAGTGATGATTTTTTGAAGAAAAGC